>JAWPHD010005327.1:0-165978 GCA_037043455.1 Cyrtodaria siliqua | reverse complement strand
GAATAAAAGGCCAAATAAACATCACAAACACACAAGAGTTGAGAATAGGGCTACCGCCTTGGAACGGTCAATGACAAAAAAGGCCGCTGGGGTATAAACCAGGTTCTGGGGTGCACCAACACTCACACTTACCCTACTGTCATCCCAAGAAAATCTCGTTTTAGTTCAATAAACTCGCTCCAACATCATCGATACATTTGTTTGATGTGTTCTAAATTATATCGTTTAATTATGCTGCTATTCCAGTGCTCTACAGGACCCATACAAATTGATACATATGTTTAATAGATGATCAAATATATATAACTATTAATGTATGTATCCATAAGGATTACGAATATTTCAGAATGTTTACTAAAGTCCAATTTAATTAACCCGTTTATTCGGTTTTATGTATGCAAATGCTATATTATTTCTAAGCTCAAATGTATTAAAAGTATGTATAAAAGCCAAAAAGGAAATTTAGCTTTCACAAAATACAGTCAACCATAAAAACACACATCAAAACACATACAACAATTACAATTTTAATAAAAAGAAGGCATGCGCCATCACAAACACAAACACTAATTGTGCGTTTTCATCTGGTTCTACAGCTAGTTCTGATTATGATGCCCGATTTCTTATCACTTTATCATTTCATGTATGAAATGAATCATTACAACTTTAGAGTATGTGTTAATTTGAAATAAGTTCATCAATGAGTTCCCCGTAGATAAAACATGGTGTTATTTGAAGTAGACGCGACATAAAGGGTAAAGATTATAAGAATTTTTCATTGGTATCCGGTGAAGATCGAGATTCCCACAGGATGTATAATTGTTTTTATCGGAACCGAGGCGCTGCCTCAGGTTCGTATTAAAACAATTATACCAAGGGCTGGAATTTCCCTATCTGAACCGGAAACCCAAGATTGGTTCTTTTTTCTTGCATACCATTTATATTCTGCGAGTTGACGTCTCTAACTACTAACATGTTGCATGTTTATTTACACAATGACGACATGCAACTGTCATTGCTGATATCAGCGCATGATTTGTATCTTCCCCCAAGTAAAACGCGAATAACCATTATCGTGTACGCAAGAAATAGTTTAACAGACGCAATCAGAATGCATTCCGAGTAATGATTACTCCATGCGTAAATTTGATAGGAGTATGTTAAATATGATAGGAGTATGTTAAATGTGATAGGAGTATGTTAAACATGATAGGAGTATGTTTAATATGATAGGAGTATGTTAAATGTGATAGGAGTATGTTAAATGCTATAGGAGTATGTTAAATATGATAGGAGTATGTTAAATGTGATAGGAGTATGTTAAATGCTATAGGAGTATGTTAAATATGATAGGAGTATGTTAAATGTGATAGGAGTATGTTAAATATGATAGGATTATGTTAAATGTGATAGGAGTATGTTAAACATGATAGGAGTATGTTTAATGTGATAAGAGTATGTTACATGTGTATGTTAACTGTGATAGGAGTATGTTAAATGTGATAGGGGTATGTTTAATATGATATGAGTATGTTAAATTGTGATAGGAGTATGTTAAATGTGATAGGAGTATGTTAAATTGTGATAGGAGTATGTTAAATGTGATAGGAGTATGTTAAATATGATAGGAGTATGTTAAATGTGATAGGAGTATGTTAAATGTGATAAATGTGATAGGAGTATGTTAAATGTGATAGGAGTATGTTAAATATGATAGGAGTATGTTAAATGTGATAGGAGTATGTTAAATGTGATAGGAGTATGTTAAATGTGATAGTAGTATGTTAAATGTGATAGGAGTATGTTAAATGTGATAAGAGTATGTTAAATGTGATAGGAGTATGTTAAATGTGATAGGAGTATGTTAAACATGATAGAAGTATGTTAAATGTGATAGGAGTATGTTAAATGTGATAGGAGTATGTTATGATGATACACGATATTAGAGATTTCCTTCACTCTGATTTTCACTGCAGGATTGCAGTTTGAATCTCTCCTAGTTACCCGTTATGTTTAAGTGAGTTATCGAGTCGATCCTACAAGCATGTTTAAGAACTCTAGGGATCGATTTCAAAGTAAGAACAGAGTAAGTTTCCTTGTGTCCTATGCATCATTCGCTTTCCTGTGGTGCGGCTCGTAATATACCAAGATAAATATGTAGATCGGCACTCACTCACTCACTCACTCACTCACTCACTCACTCACTCACTCACTCACTCACTCACTCACTCACTCACTCACTCACTCACTCACTCACTCACTCACTCACTCACTCACTCACTCACTCACTCACTCACTCGCTCGCTCGCTCGCTCGCTCGCTCACTTACTCACTAGCTCACTCACTCACTCACTCACTCACTAGCTCACTCATTCACTCACTCACTCACTCACTAGCTCACTCACTCACACACACACACACACACTCACTCACTCACTCACTCACTCACTCACTCACTCACTCACTCACTCACTCACTCGCTCACTCACTCATTCACTCACTCACTCACTCATTTAAATAATTGCAGTCCAGATTTCTCTATAACTCCACTCGTACGAGAAATAACATTTTTAAATTAATAATTTAACTTGATCTAAATACGGACACATTGTTCATACGTAATGTTTTGGTCTCTAGTAAGGTTACTCTCAATTTATTGAACGATCACGGCATCTTTGTAGCATGCATTTTAATCTCTTATACCACAATAGCCTTAATACACACTATGCATCATGTGATACCCTGAGATATACACAGCATATGTTAGTTATTGTGGTATAAATACAATAGAGCATGAGTCTTGCACGTGTACGGACGATAATGCACTCGGTAGCGCTCGTGCATTATCTCCCCGTACACGTGCAAAACTCATGCTCTATCCTATACTTATCAAATGAACGCTTACAATTTGCCGATTATATAGTAAATAGAGACACACATTCATATAATCCTTTTTAGATTTAAGTTTTAGTATATACAACTACAAAATAACAAAATGACAAAAAAAATTGAGGAAAACCAGTGATTCAACGTACTTCGATTAACATGATTAACTCAGATTGCCTGTTTATTAACTTTAGTTCATAATTAGTATTTCGTCACGAACGGTGTTATAGTACATTAGTCATAGGAATTACGAAAACCACTGCCTGTCACAGCCTGTCCACATGGGCAAGTTATTTAGCAACACTGCCTGTCAGAGCCTATCTCCATGAGTTATTTAGCAACACTGCCTGTCAGAGCCTATCTCCATGAGTTATTTAGCAACACTGCCTGTCTCCATGGGTTATTTAGTAACAGTTAAAATGCCTTTGTTTATACGAACACGATGACATTAATGGAACGTTTCCTATTTAACAGATGTAGTGTCAAGCCGTATTTGTATTACACTGAACATTGATATAAATGCAAAATAGAAAGCTCTTACAATGGGTTTTGTCAATTGTTTAAAAATAGTGTTTGCTTTAAATAACCAAATCTGTCATTGTTAAGTAGTCAATTACCACTACTACTAAATTATATTTATTGTATTGTTACAGATTTCAAATCATTCTGATTTCAAATCAATGTGTATTGTTTTTTTATGACAGAATCAATGAACTTAACAGATACATCTAGAAAACAGTCAACGTGTTTTGAAGTACATTTTATATTATATGCCAAGCATGCGTTTTATAATATATTAGCACTTTATACCACAATAGCCTAAATACACACTATGCATCGAGTAATACCCGAGGATATAAACAGCATATGTTAGTTAGTGTTGTATAAATACAATAGAGCATGAGTGTTGCACGTGTACGGACGATAATGCACTCGCTAACGCTCGTGCATTATCTACCCGTACACGTGCAAAACTCATACTCTATCTTATACTTGTACCATAGCTCCAATGGTTTTCCTTTGTTCTTGCTTATGATATAATGTTCATAAACTTGAAGGTCGGAGCCTAAACCGTGCTATAACTGCCGGTATATTTCAGCCGTGCTATAAATGACAGAATCGGCAGTTATACCATATTCTACCAAATTTACGCGCGTAGTTGTAATGTTTAAACACACAACCTGTCAATCAAAATGTCAATTACCGGCATTGAATGGCTATGGTACAAAACATTTATAGCATAATTTTTCGAGCATATGCGATTTATACTGCACTCTCGTGCCTGTGGCCCTCGAGAAGCAATATAAATCGCATATACTCGAAAAATGATGCTATCAATATTACATAAACAGACTAATCAAGCAAAGCGTTCTTCTATCTGAAATGATAAAAAACTTAAAACAGGAATATACGAAGGAGTGTATGAGTGTCAGCCATATCTGTTAAATGTCAACGTCATCCAGATTGACAGAGTTCGGGTACATTATTTTAAAATATGTCGAACGCAATACAATCATTCTAATATAGTGTTTTCTTCAGGCAAAATACGTTACTATACTGTTTGATGTATATGTAATTGAGATGGTGCACACTAGCACCGGGTTTAAACCCCGCACTCCCATTACGTGGTCCGACTATTAACTTTCATACCCCATCTAACCCCTTCTCCAAGAAGGGAAAATGGGGTTGGCTGGGGTATGAAATAAAACCTTAATTTTGGCTTAAAACGTGCATATTGTAAAATTAAAACATTAAATAGGTATTTTTAAACAGGTTATCACATTTTGTGCAGTAAAACATATTTTTAAACGTGGTTTATTGTCGAAATATCCGTTATAAAATCCTGCTAATATAAGCTTTCCCATCGCTTAATGGAATTAAGGCGAGACCACGTAATGCAGCATCTGGCTTTTCACCACTGATCGTTCCAAGGCGGTACAGTTGTTGTCAAGTCTTTGTTATTGTATTTGTTATGTGTTTTTTGAATGCGTGTTTTTGGAATAACTAAGATCTGTGAAGGCTGCATTTTCTGTTGGACTTGTCTATCTACTTGTAAAAACAACACAAGTATGTTTGTGTTATCAAGCTTGTTCATTTGTTAATGAATAAGACCAGCTCATTAACGATATGTAAAAAAAACAACTCGTTAATTATAATTTGTTATAATAAGTATTTATGAATATCTAGTAACCAACAACACCAATGCCCAACATAATATACTCATAATACAACGTTAAGGGTACGATAATACAGGCTTGAAGACAAACATCAAATGTTACCATCCTTTTCGAGATTAAGGTAGATGTAGTCATAAGGTTATTCATCGGTCATGGTGCAATCAAAGAGGAAAGTGTATTGACGAAATGTGAATGCGTCAGTCGCTAAACATGCAGTGTGTTGCAACAAATATAAGTGATCATTACTATGAACCTGAGTCAAGTCACTCTAGAAATAAGTATAAAAGTCGAACAGGTAATACAGCTTTCACAGAACACAGTAAACCCCAAAACACGTAAAACGACAAACATGTACGGTTACCGCCTTGGAACGATCAGGGGCAAAAAAGACCGCTGGGGGTTTAAACCAGGTCCTATGGTGCATCAAATCTCACACTTACCCTATTTCATCCCAATAAAACGGGAGAGTGTAAATAAAGAAATCCCCGTCATCATGAACTATTCTCTAACCAGCAAGGCAGCATTAATTGGCAGTATAAGTAAAACACAAAGATGCTCGTGTATATACAAATAGAAGAAACAATAGCATAGAAAGCCACAAAGAATGTGTTCAATGACTTGGCAGAAGCCAGAGCAAGAATAGAATAAACCATTGAGGGCACGGCAAGACAATATTGCAGACAAACATCAAACGTTACCGTCCTTTTGGGATTTAGGTAGACGTCATCATAGGGTCAACAGCCTGTCCGTTCATCGCACAATTAAAAAGGAAAGCATAGTGGCGAACTGTAAATGGTTCTGTAAATGGGTCCGCCACCAAGCACGCAGTGCGTTTCAAAATGATAGGGTCATAACCTCTTTCGATAAACTTTTTAACAAGTTTAACAAAGATAGTATGAAAGTGATCACGCCAAGGAGCTTACGAAGTGTGTAAGTCACGTCACCATATAAGTCAGGTTGTGATAGTCCTTGTTGCAGAAGAGTTCTTAAATTACTTTAATGTTTTGAAAGAAGATCAGGGTTACGATAATACAATTTTGGAAAGGTTTTACTAAGTTTATGCCAACTGTAGCCCTGATGGAGTAGCTTTTTAGTTATACAAAGATTACGAATATTAAAGTCCTCAACTCGAGTACAATCTCCAGAAAAACGAATAAGCTGAGACACATAGACCCCATAAAAAGTTGCTCGGGGAACATACCCATCTAAAGGGTGATAATTAACACTATCACAATTAAAATCATCTCTCTTGTCATAGATTTTGCTTATTATTTCACCATTTTCAATAGAGACGCGTTAGTATCGGAAATATTAGTTGTGTTAAGTTGAAGTTCTTTAGGATATATATTATTAACCAGAGTATAAAAGAAAGGGTTGTCAATGTTCAATATGGCATCTAGATACCGAGAGAAGACAGGTTCTCTGAAACAAATATCTCCAATTGAACAAACAGACTATTTCTGATACTGTCGATGCTTTCCTTGGCTAGTTTTTAAATGCTACCTATTTTGTTAGAGTATATATATCATGGCGGGGAATTCATTATTTTTACTGTATCGTTTTACTGGAATAACGAAACGTCTGAAAATGCCTTCTTTTTCAAATTAATAGTTAAGATAATCACTACCTACACCAATATTTCAGATTTGGCATTGCGGTGTGTTCAGAATGATAACCGAGCTTTATGTTACCACTTTATTAGAAAGACGATACCAAAATCAGTTTCCTATGGCTCCCGAGTTATTTATTTCTATTGCATAGTTGCGGGATTTCGCATGCTCGATCGACTTAGTTGAAATCAAATCAGAGACAATATAGGTAATTGTGTCCTACTTCCTCCTTTTTTATGATTAAAGAAGAAATGCTAAATAACATTACTGTAAAATTTCGATTTTGCCTGCTATTCAGTTCCCGATAATGTTTTTAAAGCCCCCGCATATTTGTGCCATGTCGATTGTACAGTTTATTTATCATTTCTGTTCGTTCGTATGTATAACTTATCGGTTGGGTTATGTGAACTGTCTCTTTATTTGTCCGATAAAGGGAGTACACCAGGCTTTGGGGCCTAATTTGTTTAAAAACATAATAAAGTATGAAATGACCAATTCAAAGCGTGAAATAGTTCATAGATATAGATGGAACATTAACAGTTTCCTATAATACAGTGCAATAATTAAAATTATAATTTACAACAAGTCGTTAAAGTCCATAGAGAAACATAGCTGCCACGTGGAGCAAATCTGCGATATCTACACAATGACGCTGGCTTTGCAATACATTGCGATTTATTTTACCGCCAAGTTTAAAATAGCTATCCCTGGCGCATCACAAAACTTAGGACATACCTTCTTCGGGTTGTTGCTATTTTTATATGTTCAGCATCATTTCTTTTGATGTTTTGTGGCTTATTTAATTTATTTTTAACAATTGAATGCATATGAAAAATTTTAAGAGTAATACCAATCCTGATGTACCTTCTTTAATCCTTACAACATCACCCGCCATCACGACACTCTCGACCAATTACGTCTTGGCGTCTACATTTGTCGAAATTGCCTTGCAATTTAGTTTCTCCTAAAGGAACTACTGGTCGTAAATATGATGAAATATTGATAAGTTTCTTAATGAACATCATTTACGTCAATAGAGACAACATATTGATATGCACTAAAGCATAATTTAGTTTAGTACTTCAGTCAAAAGTACGCATGTTTGGTGTAGTTAGTATAGCGGTACAAACAAGAAATCGATGCTTAAAGCATTACAATAATGCAAAAATAACTTACTAATGTTATATACAGTATAGCGGTACAAACAAGAAATCGATGCGTGAATCACCACAATAATGCACAAATAACTTACTTAATGAACATTACAGAAGTCTTCTTCTCATTACACTCTTGCTTAGATACTTTCAAAATTACTTTTATCAATGAAAAGCAAACGTTATTCATAGTATGAACGTTCTTTATATTTCAACTTAAAACGAGGTGGTACTAAATTTATTGACAAATATTACAATTTAGAAGTAATTTACTATTTACTATTCCTAAAATAGTTTTCTCAGTTTAACAAATCACATTATTGAAACAGCTCAATACTTAAATATACTGAACAATTTGGATCTTCTAAAATAAGTTAAATATCGCATCCGTTTTGAAATTTAAACTGTCATATATATGTTTCGATTTATTTAAACCTTATTCACGGATAAATTAGAATGAACATTTAAACATTTTATTGACACTACAGATTATGTTAAATGTTGTTTCAGAAGTAAAAAAGACAAAGAATATAAAAATCATTCTTACAACACGAAGTTAAAATATAGGTCAGCATTATCATATCTTTGATACACGTATAATTCCACGAAATATATGGAATACATTTTAAGAAAGTTAACATACAAATGTAAACACATGCGCAATGTTTATTTTCACGGATGCCACAATAAATCAGTTGTTTTAATCAGTTTTACTGATTTCATGCGTACTTAAATAATATACGACTTTGTGTATGCGCGACCACAAACGAACAAAGCCTGACCACAGACGAACAAAGTGCGATCACCTCTGTACAGGCATTATGCAACACCCTGTAATAACTAATTTGCTTTAAAAAACATTATTATTTTACACCATAAACCATGTATCAACTTACAACACTGTAGTGGCATTTAGTTTGGCTACAGAGTTTATGTATTATAAATACAAATTTTGTTGAGGCCCGGGGAGACAACCGATTGCCTGAGACATTCATGTACTCATTACTGGCTAACCAGCGATCAATGTTTAATAACAAAGTGTCGAGTCTCGATACTTGCCAGAGTACCGTGGTCAGCGATTGGGGACTACCTGTATTATCCTTTCCCCCACACAAACCAGTGCCCAACAGTTGGCTGAAATGGGCCTCCCCTCTATACATAAAGGTGGAGGGGTTCCAACGTTACCCAGATGTAAACCCCACAATAAACACACACCACACACATTATATTAACCTCGGTAACCTCCACCCTGCAGCTTGGAACATGTCAGGTCAGGAGAAAAGGCCAGGTGGCAACACCCTAATAACATATCAGTTCCCACGGACTGCCACATGAACATCTACCATCTACCATAGATGTTCACCTCCACAAAAATACACCTTACACATCTGATCCTACTCGGAAGAGATGGGGAAACAAGAACTATGAGTCCCTCCATAATTTTCATAGGCATAGTTGATCTTGCAATGCGGGACGAACTGCTACATGAACATCTACAATAGATGTTCACCTTCACAAAAATACTCCCTCACATATCTGATCCTACTCGGAAGAAATGGGGAAATACGACCTAAGATTCCCTCAACAATTTTCACCGGCATGGTTGAACTTGCAATGCGGGACGAATTCCCATGCATTGTTAAAGTATTTGCAGTAAGTTGAATTTGCACTTGAGGCTTGTTTAAATGTTCTACACACACACGTAATTTAGAAATTAAACGAACATCATCAATGGGTATCGAAACAGAAGCAAACAGAGGAGTGAAACAGGGCGATAGCTTAATCCCACTACACTTTAATATTAACATAATGTTATTACTCATACTTTTGATTCCAGACTCCCTGACGTTATACAATTAAACAAGCCTAAGATCAATTTCAACTGCTTGCTTTACGCAGATGATCTACTCTTACCTTCCGAATCCCCAAATGGTCTCCAACACAGTATATAGACGCATTGTCTGAATATTGCTGAAAGTGGAAAATTGAAGTTAACATTAACATGATAATGATCTTTAATAAAAGTTTGAAGCACTTTAGCTATAGAAAAACTTTAATAGAAATAGTTGACTCATTCCAGTATATTGGCATCTTATAACACTAAACAGTAGATTTCAGGCAAGCTGCAGAACAATTGCAATAGAAAGCAAACAAAGCTTCATTCACTTTAAGAAGCAGACTTAAAGGACTAAACAATTTACCGGTCAAAATGCAGCTCAAACTTTTTGACTGAATGATTGTACCAATACTTACTTATGGCGGTGAAAGCTGGATATCTGATTACAAACCAGGTTTTGTGAATGATAACTGGGCTTTCGAGAAATTTCATGTTAAATAAATTCTTGGTGTACATAACAAAAATAAAAATATTGCTTGTCAGGCAGAGCTTGGCGGATATCCTAAGCTCATAGGCGTAAAAACATATTTAATTGTTACAATAGACTTCAACATATCAATTCGAATAGAATTTACTAAAAAATGCTTTTATAGCAGATCAAAGTAACTATACAACATCCTGTAAATCTTGGTGCGGTACTCTCCTGAAATTACAACCAGATATAAACACCGCTCTCTCATTACAAAACTAAGAACAATTGCTCATTACCTAAATATCGAAAAGGGAAGATATAAAAAAAAATCAAAAAAATCAAAAAGATAATAGGTAATGCCCTTTCTTCAAAAACAGAGTAGCAACCTTCTGAATAACATTTTATTTTAGAATGTCCACTATATAACAATGCTAGAAACACTACAATTAATAGTATGTTTACTCCTTCAGAGCGAGAGTGCCACACAAGATCAGTCTTTAGCTTGTTTTAACTGTGTTAAATCCCTTAACTTTTATTGAGGGTTTAGCAACAAGTAACTTTAAACTTAAGACCCTTCAACTACGAAATGAAATAAATTATAACTTGTCATCGACGATTAATATTAATATGCCAAGTATGTAACTTTAATTACATTTCACTTTGTAGCTTTACTCTTATATGTCTGAACATTGTAATATACGCTATTATATGATTGGGCTTTCTGAATAAACGTTGTATTGTATTGTATTTAATAGTCATGGGTTCTTTCAGCCCACTATGATACGTTGGCTGTTTTTTAGAGACTCTCAACAGACTTCACTGGGAAATGACTCAACCCACTAAATGTTGTACTTGTCTCTAAATTGTTGTTTACATACAGGAGCCAGTATTCTGTGATGATTACATTTAATTGATGAGTATGACGCTTAAGGATGTTGGCTGGGCAAGTTTTGACATCTTCAAGTCTAAACATTTTATTTTTTAAATCATAGTTTTATTTGACGACAGAATTGTTTCATTTTTTACAATTCTAGTAGATATGGATATAATGTAGGATTTTAAGATGGTAACATACCAAATTTTAAGCATTTTTTTTTTTTCATATTTTTTCCGTCATTTGTGATCATTTTTTGATGTCAACAAAAATAGGGGGTTTGGGTAGCTCTGAGTAAAATTTATCCCTTTGCTATGGAATAAATCAGATTTTTGTTTTTCAGTACTGGAATACATATATAAAAGTAGATACTGAGCTAATTTTATTTTTCGATCTCCATGTCAATATTGTGTGTACAGTATTTTACAATGAAAAATGTCAAAATAACTCCAAAATGGGTGTAATTTAAAGAATTTTTAATAAAAAATCATTAGAAGCCTGGTGACCTATATATTTTTTTACTTGTTTTGAAAGAAATGTCATAGGACATTGTCATATACAAGTTTTAAAAAGAGTTGATCATTAGAACATATTTTTTTATCTTGAAATAATTTTTCGGTAAAAACAAAAGTTGGTGGGGTACGGTCCATATATGTTTGCTTTTTAAAGTAAAAAGACGAACTAGGATTACAATTGCTTTTGTATGATTTGAAAGATATGTATATATGCAATCGAAAATTAATTGTTGTTTTTCAATAAACGTAATGTTATGAAAACAATTGTGAAAATGTTCAATGACAATATATTTTCCTCTTTTTAGTGAAATTTGAAGTTAGAAATATGTGCATTCTTCAATGACGTCTAGCGGGAAAAAAAGCGTGGTGACCTAGCCCTTTTTTTGATAACTTTGAATCTAAATTATACCAAAGAAGCTTTAAATATGATTTTAAAAAAAATCTCATCACTACGTTCCTTTCCCAGCCAACCTCTCCTTAAATAAATGTTATTTTTATATTGTGAAGTATTTTAGATCA
The DNA here is from genome assembly GCA_037043455.1 of Cyrtodaria siliqua. Classification (NCBI taxonomy): domain Eukaryota; kingdom Metazoa; phylum Mollusca; class Bivalvia; order Adapedonta; family Hiatellidae; genus Cyrtodaria; species Cyrtodaria siliqua. The sequence continues at coordinate 153,934 of JAWPHD010005327.1, read as the reverse complement.
TTGGCATGACTTAGGTTGCTCTTCTTTCTCACTTACCTTTTGTATTCCAATGTAAGTATCAGAGTTATCTCACATTTAGTTAAAACATACTTTTTCACATTTAAAAATATAAATAAGGTAAAGAGCAAAATTAAACATTACAAAATAACTGTTATGGATCTTAAGTAATAAAAAAATGCTAAAACAATCGTCAATTTCCCTGCCATTATAAAGATATAGGCAACCAAATTTTACTATTTGTGAAATTACCTCCCTTTGCCGTATAAATAAGACAAACATTATAATTTCTGTAAAACATGTTGTTTGTGCATGCTTCTTTTGAGACTTGTTTCCTTAATATAACTGATAATTATGTAAATTATATTTGATGAGCGTCAGTATCGGGCGCCTTAACCGGACGTTTGGTTCATCCCATAGCGCCAGTTCTGCTTACCAAAAGTGGCCCACTTGGCACTCTGCATTCGATGTGCGGCTCCAACTGACTTATTTCCTTTAATATAACTGATAATTATGTAAGTTTTATTGCCCCTGACCGCTTCTACACATATCCTAGAATATGGTCAACGGAATTTAAATGTTATTTACTTGCTAAACTTATTTTTATCAGAATAATTCAAAATTTGGTATTATAATCGTGTTTTAAAACGTATTAAAGTTGGTATTAAATAAATAAGAGTGCCCGACATAGCCGTTTTGATCGAGTTTATTAAGAATTAATAATAACAAGACCTTATAATTATATGCTAGTAACATCCCTACTAGTAGAAGTATTTTATAATGCATTTTCTTTTCGAAGATATGAGATATTGTTTGTGTTCAAATTGTGTACGCTTCCCGAAGGCTTAAGGATGTTGGCTGGGCAAGTTGTGACATTTTCAAGTCTTAGAATTTTATTTTTTAAATCATAATTTTATTTGACAACAGAATTGTTTATTTTTTTTGCATCTAGTAGATATGAATATAATATAGGATTTAAGATGGAAACATATCAAATTTTAAGCATTTTTCCCCCCCCATATTTTCCGTTATTTGTTATCATTTTTGTTGTCAACAAAATAGGGGGCATGGGTAGCTCGGAGTAGAATTTATACTTTTGCTATAGAAAACATAAGATTTTTGTTTTTCAGTAGTGGAATACAAATATATAAGTAGATACTGAGCTAATTTTGTGTTCGATCTCTATGTCAAAATTGTGTGTACAGTATTTTACAGTGAAAATGTCAAAATAACTCCAAAATGTGTGTAATTTAAAGAATTTTTAATAAAAAATCCTTAGAAGCTGGATGACTTATATATTTTTTTACTTGTTTTGAAAGAAATGTCATAGGACCTTGTAATATACCATTTTTAAAGAAAGTTGAGCATTAGAACATACTTTTTTATCTTGAAATATTGTTTTATTAAAAATAATAATGGGTGGGGTACGTTCTATATATGTTTTCTTTTCAAAGTAAAAAGACGAATGAGGATTACAATTGTTTATGTATGTTTTGAAAGATATTTATATATGTAGTCGAAAATTTATCGTGTTTTTTTTCAATAAATGTAATGTTCCTCTTTTTAGTGAAATTTTAAAACGGAAATTTGTGACTTCTTCAAAGACGTCTCTTGGAAAAAAAGTGTGCTGACCTACCCTTTTTTTGATAATTTTGTATCTAAATGATATCAAAAAAAGCTTTAAATATCAATTAAAAAAACATCTCAGCATTACGTCTTTTCCCAGCCAACCTCCTTAAATTAATAAATCTTCAAATATTAATCAAATTAGTTCACGATATGAAAATGACAATACTACTATACTAGTTACTCGTACGAGTAGTTATGAATAATTGGAATAAATGGTAGGTTAGTACGACCATTTATATTTTGAAATGTATGCCTTGTTTGAATCTAACAATTGATCATAGCAAATGCAGATCATTGAGCAATTGTAACGCTTTTATTTTGATTACAGATATAAATAAATACTGGAAAAGGGGATCCCTTGGATGCAACAAACACAAACAAGTGAGAAAAGTAGCAGACTCGGTTTTATTTAGTCAGTTCACGAGAGATAATACACCATTCACGCCTCCTAGCACCGGCTAAGCGGTATTCTTCTTTAAAGCAATACATGAGCTCGGTAAATACTAAGACTATATAAGGTGATTTTTATTTTTCATTTCGATGGCAAATCTGCATTCTCGATGGATTTAACTGCCTTGAGTTTAAAATAACATTCGATATTACATGTAATATATGGCATAACGTTTAACTGCTAATTACATGTTTTCCACTTGTTAATTCCTGAAACATTAAGAAATGAGTCAAATATGTATGTTCTTTGTTTTCGAGTCGCGTTCAGATAGCTCCAATGTACTCAGTTGATTCGCATTAAGGAGGTTTATGTGATAGTATTACTTTCAGCTGACAAGTCCAGACTCTATTGTGCCCATCGCGTCAGGTATACCTTGACGTGTTCGTTGGCGGAGGGACTATAAACCTTAGAATTACACACACACACACACTTTCAGCTGACACATTGATTTAGTTATTGGTCGTATAAACATCGTAGAAGACATTTGATAGGTCCCTATCGTCACCGAGCCTAGTTAAGATATTTAAATTAATTGATTTTAGCTGTGCTTGTAGGAACAGACCTAATTAGGCAGAGTGAACGTTTGTTTGGGAAAAACAAAGGTGCAACGTGTTGTCGGTAAATATTTAAGAAAGCAAATTGTGGACATAATATTTCAATTAACGTAAATGTATGAAGTGTTGGTAGTTATACGTACATTGCATGGTGTTATAATAGTGATAATACTCATTATATTTTTGATATTCATTTCAAGTACAAGACTATGATTGACATTCTTAACAACACACCATAATGCAAACTATTAATACGAAAATTATATTATTTGCATTAGCGTCTGCATAAAAAACGTTTGCTTTTGTTTTTGTCGACAGACCACACTGAAAACATTTCTATCTCAGTATTTCTTGAAGAACTTGTATGTAAATATAGTAAGTTCAGTTGACACATTTGATTGTACGTTGGATAAAATCGTGTATGTCCCTATAGTCACCGAATATAGTTAGCATTCTTAAGACAATTGGTTTAAAATGATTTGTTATAATTTCTCCAAATTATGCAGACCCGGTTTTACTGCTTCATATAGCTATAAAACAGTTTGCAGCGTGCGTGAAACTTAATTCAAACGAATCCTGCGTAAGCAACTTTTTTTAGGAATATGTTTTACTATTTTTTTCTAATCGTCATCTCCTTGGTGTTTCGACTTCAGATTTCTTTTGCAAACTGAAATTGCCGAGTATTCACACGTTTTCAGCAGTTTACTGTTCCTTGTTAGATTTTATTATAACTATTGCATGTCTGCGTTCTGCGATTGATATTCTCCGTGTTCGAATCGTGCATTTACATAAAAACACAAAATGAACTTAATTTCAATTCAGGTGTGTTACTTTGTGAAGTGTATGTTTTGTATTTGTTCAGTAACCTAATCGATCTCCTTCTCATCCTCCAACAGCTGCTAGCTTTGATCTAAATCGATCAAACATTATGTTTGACCTTAACACCTGGGAAAACCTTAATTCAGCAGGTGTCATTTTTACTCGTTAACGACAGCTTACACGATTTCCTGGAAATGAAACTAAAGTTCTGCATTTAATTACTATATACCGTTCATGAAAGTACATTCATCTTGATATTGCGAGTTCACCTTATGGATTGCACAACCACTTGCACTCAAAACGAGTTATGAGTCAGTATTGAAAATTAGAATAAATTGATTCTCCTAATTCCTTAACATGCATGATAGATTGACTGATTGATTGACTGACTGTTTACTTGCTTGCGTGCCTGCTTGATTGATTAATTAATTGATTGATTGATTAATTGATTGATTGATTTTTCGATCGTTTGGTTGATTTCTTTTCGATTCCTGACCTAAACGCATTATAGAAAGATGTTAAATTTAAATTCCTTGCTGTTAGATTTATTTATTAGTCTATTTATATTTAATGTTAAATAACGTAATCAAACCAGAGTAGGGGGAAAGAAATATAAAAAGATCGGACAGGGAAAGTAGCATTCAAGGAGAACAGTAAACCACAAAACACAGAAACAAACACGCAAACAGACAAACAAGAAGGCAAAAGCAATAATAAATGCAAACGACATCACAAACACAAAAGGGTTGACAACAGGGCTACCGCCTTGGAACGGTCAGTGGCAAAGTAGGCCACTGGGGGTTTAAACCGGTTCTAGGGTGCACCAAACCTCACACTGTAGCATTGGCAGAACGCAATCAACCTAAATCGCGCAATCAAGACAAACAACAATAACACAGGAACAAAGTATGTGACACAACAATTGGGGTACCGCCTTGGAACTGTCAGTAGCAAAATGGTCAAATGAGTTGTAACCAAGTTCTAGGTTGCGCCAGAACTATTCAAGACACTATTACAAAGCAAGGAGATATGTGTTATGTAATGGGAAATATGTCTGATTTAATATATGTGTATAGTATCATTTCCGCCGTCGGAACATTATTATGTTTGTGCTTACTGAATAGAACTGACAGTGTTTGTTTTCGAAACTGGACATGTCAACAATGGCATGGTGGGAGAGGGCGGTTTGTCAGAGGGGGTGTTTTATACTGGCAAGTCAAGGCAACATCAAAGTCATGTTTCAAAATAAAACTTAGTGTTTCATATATAGGTAGTTCTTTCAATATTAATTTACTTTTTAATAATGGCAGAGGGTTGTTTTGTTGGAATTATAAATAATGGAATGGGCATGTTCATAAAAAATATATTTAAAATAGGTTATTCTTGTTAGACGTTGCAGGGAGGGTTATTTCAGAGGATTTGTTTGTTTGTTTGTTTGTATGGTCTTTTACGTCATTTTCAACACATGTAAGGTTATATATGACGGTCGATTTTTTGTGTTGGAGGCAGATCACCTACTTTTCCTGGGTAAAACCAGTACTTTACACTTCCCACCATACGTACGTATCAACACTTCCTCACTTACATGTCGAGATCCCAGTGAGATTCGAACCCGCAGCGGTGAGAGGCGAATGTTTACATCGCAACGTCGTTAACCATTCAGCCACAGAGACGCTAATTTCAGAGGAAAACGTATGATTACTTATAAGAAATTTGATAGTCTCTGAACCTTTTCTTTCAATTTAAACTTATTAATATTAAGAATTAGCTAAGGCATATCTTACATCCCATTTATCATTGCGCCCATCAGGATATAAGATGTAATCCACAGCTTTACACAAACAATAAAACAGTCATACGGCAACTCCGTTTAATCTGAAGATATATTACAGCAATAACACTTATCTCATTTATTTAACACGGACGTATATCTTTGATTTCCCCTAGGCGGGAGTCAACATTTCTAGGTAGAAAACAACTCTAAGTATTCATTACAAAGAAGGATAAAAATATCAGACAGGGAAAGCAGCATTCAAGGACGACAGTCAACCACACACATACAGATATACAAAAATTAGGTATAAAAGTCTAACATGAAATGTACCATTCACAGAACACAATCAACCAAACACGCGCGTTCAAAACTAACAACGCTTACAAGAGTAAATATAAATAGTATACGACACCACAAACATAAACGGATTAACAATGGGGTACCGCCTTGGAACGCACACATACGTAGCAACATCAATATAATAACATTTATTCATCATCTTAAACACATAAAATTGAAATGCTTTGATGTATAAAGAAGATGATGCGATTATATTTCAATAAAACACTACTACGTGTTTTAGCAAGCTAAAACTAATCACATTTGTTTCTTATTGAAGTGTTGGTATACAGTAATTGTATTGTCTCGTCGGGTAGCAATGTGGGCTTAGATGTAGGGATAATGTCTAAATGCCATAGTTGTTCACCTGGAAGATATATGCTGGTATTGGGTGCATTAAAAATATGTTTGTTGTTTCAACATCCCCCACCACCAACTTGGCAGTAAGTTAAGCCAGGTGTTGATAAAAGTGAATTTTATTGGAAATATTTTCTCAAATTACGTAAATATTCGAAGGCATTTCACACAACTCTTTACAAAGCTCTAAATGTATATTTACATGTTGTACATAAAAAGTAGACAAAATGATGATTTTGAAATGACTTAGTGAAAAAAGATGCATTTGATTATGCCTTGGTAAAATAACTAATGAACATAATGCATTGAATGCACATATGTTTCGTACTGAGCTCAGGTATATTGCGAATATAATGGCTCAAGACTGTTGCCGGGGCATGCACTTGACCATTCCAATAAAGTCCACATCCATAGAAATTAGAAAACAAAATAATATATAGGGTCCTATAGAAATCACAGCGTCCGAACGCAATGGCATCGTAGGTCCGCACTGTACTGCAAACAAGGACTAGAAACTACAATGAAAGAGACAAAAAACAACAGAAAGGGTGGTGAAGACAGGGTTACCGACTTGGAACGGTCAGTAGGCAATAAGGCCTACTGGTTAGCTTGAATCGATTTTATATGCGCACAATCCTCGCAATTATCCTGTCTTCAGCGCCCAAACAGACAAGACAGTGTAAACAAAAATGAAAAGAGACAAAAAAACACGTATATGTTATTGTAACACTTATAAAAACATAATAAGAAACACCTCAAGATGTAAACATAATTGAACTGAACAACTTCAGCAGAAAAAATCCATCTAGCGTTCGACCAGAAATTCCAAGGGAAGAAAGTTCACAAACCAACCTTCCCTTTCAGGGTTAAGAAACACTTTAATTTAAACATTCGATATGTTTTGTCTTAACCATTTTAATAAGATAAGTGATCTTAGCGATCCGTGTATTTTAGCGATTCTTGTAATTGAGATATATTATGATGTTACTCTGGTTAAATATTTAATTTATGGCACTATTTGTATATACTTTAATAACTTATTTAAATATTCTTACTTTAAGAGCTAAAAGTTGTCATGAATGAATGAATGGTGTTTTACGGCACGTCGATACATAAGTAGGTCATATTGTGCGCAAAAACTGATGAAAGATGAAGAAATGAAGTAGTAATTAAAAATTAATATGAATATATAAAGATAAAACTTTACAAATAAGGGATGATATGGTAGTAATTTAAACTATATATGTAAATCAACAAATGCCCGTCAACGGATATATAAACAAGTAAATATATATAAGAACATGAAATAATGATTTATATAGTCTGATTTCTTTCAGGAAATCTAAAACGAGACTAAAATCTATAGTATCAAATAACTTTTTAATAGTATTAATATTGTAATACCTTTGACGCATAGGATCAAAGTCTACACATTCCAACAAGATGTGTTTGAACGTTAACGGTGCAAAACATGGTAAACATTCTGGTAATTGCTCAACTTGTAATAAATATGAATAAGTTTGAACAAGTTTATTATCAAAATTCCATTAGGCAAATAGCCCATGAGGATATACATTTTGTTTTACAACACATGACTGACAGTCAAAATATACAATATTCACAACTAATTAATTTTACAAATGCACTATTTGTTATGATAACATCATATATATATTTTTTTAATAATAATTCCTTTCATTTGTGTGGAGAAGGCTTTTAGCCATTACAGTTGTACACAATATACAGGTCAGATTTGCTTAATTTAAAACATGTAGCTACTACCAACAGACAAGTTTGTGAATTAATTCAATTATTTGCAAACAAACATTCATTTCGTTTATTAAAAGATTTGTAAACAAAAATAGCCACGTTTCTAATTTCTTTTTGACATTCTGAGTTAATTAACAAAATAAGTTTCTGCATATTTGGCCTATCCCAATAATATTTTTTGATATATTGTTTTCTGAACTCCGAGTATATAGGACATTCTAACATAAAATGAAACTCGTCTTCTAGGATATTACAAAATTTACATTTTCTCTCATTTACTGGAATTCTATTAGGTTTATTCCAACGTCCTGCTTCTATTTCTAGTCTGTGCGAGGATACTCTTAATTTTGTCATGGCAATTCTAAATTTTGATATATTACAAATATTAAGATAAGGATGAAACTTGAAAACACATATACAGTTATAAAAGCGTGCTCTACTTGAATCAGCTAGTCTACTATTCCAATTTTGGCTAAAGTTGTCATGTAATCTCTGTTTAACAACATACAGAAACAATTTAGGATTACCCACCGTTTGGGCTAACCACGCATCATTGAAACCCATAATGCCTAATATATCTCTAATTAAAGATGCCCAATTTTTTATGTTGGGTTGAGCATTTATATCATTTAACATCAAAACATATATTTGTTTTACATATTTATTTTCATTACTTTGTAATATCTTAACCCAGTATTTTATAATATTAAAATGACGATGACATAACATAGACTTTCTACCCAGTTCTCCATATATAAAATCGTTTTGTGTTGACTTCTTTACTCCCAATAACCTTTTACAAAATTGCATATGTACTCTTTCAATGGCATTCGCCTGTAGAAACCCCCAAACTTCAGATCCATAGTTCAAAATGGGTGTAATCAGCTTATCAAACAAATCTAGCCTATGTTCAACCGATAACGCCGTAAATTTGTAAAGACATTTATTCATTTTAAAAATTGCTTTCAAAGCTTGGCCTGCAAGTGTTGCCTGAGCATCAGAAAAAGAGCCACCAGTTGTAAATACAATACCTAGATAACTAAAACTGTTTACTATATCCAATGCATTTTCTTTATAATAAAAGATTAGACCTCTCGGTAATGAACCACCTTTTTTGAATACCATTATCTTTGTTTTTGAACCATTAACAACAAGTTTCCATCTATCACAGTATTCTGAAAGTAAGTTTAAGCTATTTTGTAACTCTTCACTACTATTTGCAAAAATAACAATATCATCAGCATATAATATAAGAAATACTTTAAACATGTTAACATCAATACCTTCAATACCATTATTCATAAATGTTTCTTCAATATCATTCAAAAACATTGAGAATAAGAAAGGAGACAAACATTCCCCTTGTCTAACCCCTAGCATACAACTGTACTCTTCACTTAACAAATTACAATACTTAACTCTTGATTTCACAGATTGGTACATAGAATGAATAATATTAAACATTTTACCCCGAATTCCCAGTTTAATCATTTTAAACCATAGGTTTTCTCGAACTACATAATCAAAAGCTTTTGTAAAATCAACAAACGCACAATAAAGTTTTTTACCTGTATTTATAAAATGAGAGATTAATCCATGCAAGACAAACACATTATCCACTGTACCCATGTTTGACCTAAAACCAGCTTGCGCTTCAATGTATACACCATAATTTTCAGCCCAGCTTGTGAGTCTAACGTCTATGCCCTATCCTGCACCGGGCTAGGACATCTTCTTCTCGACGAATGCGTCTACTAGAAAAACATCATTCTCCGAGTAACGGTTTAATTGAATGGAGTTTATTGTTAACTGACAAATCCCAAGCGGCTTGACAAGAGTTACGAATGTATGTGTTAATACAACTTTTAAAATCAGTATTAGGTAATTTGGCATTAGATATATGCTGCTTTAGCAGAACTATCAGCTCTGTCATAACCACGTATTCTTACATGGCTTGGAAGCCAGCACAGAAAATAATAACATTATCAACTATAAGAGAATTGTACTTCTGTAAAAGTTGAAGCACAACTGGGTTATCATGTTTCATATTACCCAGGTCCTGAAGAGATGAAAGGGAATCAGAAAATATTACAAAATGGTCATCATCAGATTCCTGAATATAGTTTAAGGCAAGTTCAATTGCCTTAACATGCTTAAGTTCAGCTGAAAAGATAGAGGCCTTGTCAGTCAGGCGACTCTTTATGCTGTGTTTGTGAACAACAGTTGATGCAGCTACCTTATCTCCATCTTTAGAACCATTTGTGTATATATGTTGAAAGTTACTGTATTTCGATTTAATTTCATTTAATTTGCTTTGAAAGACAGTAGGGTCTGTACTGGATTTGTTACTATTACAAAGATGAAAAATAATTGTTGGTGTGTCCTAAGTCCAGGGTGGAATTTGTGGTACTTTGTCTTTGGCAATCAAATTTAGGTCGATTTCAGTGTCTCTTAACTTTGGTTTAATACGAAAAACAAATGGTCGAATGACCTTCGGTATTCGGTTAAAAAGAGGTTCATAGCTAGGATTAAAAAACAGTATCGAAAGTTGGGTTTGAAGGGTTAGATTGTACTGTAATGGAATATTGAAGTGCTGATTTGTCCCGTCTATGAGACAGTGATGGTTCATTAGCTTCAACATATAGACTTTCGGCTGGTGATGTACGAAAGGCACCTAAGGCGAATCGTAATCCTTGATTATGTATAGGATCGAGCATCTGCAAGTATGACTTGCGAGTCGATCCATATACTATTGATCCGTAGTCCAGCTTGGATCTGATAAGAGATCTATAAAGTTGTAAAAGTACTTTACGATCTGCACCCCATTTAGTGTTTGCAACAACTTTAAGTAAATTAAGAGCTTTAAGGCACTTGGCCTTCAAGTATTTAAGGTGTGGTATGAACGTTAATTTACGGTCGAAAATAAGACCAAGGAATTTTGTCTCATGTCTCATCCACTACTGGTATTGATCACCCATCCAGTGTCAGATGAGGGTCTTCGTGAAGTTTACGTAGTTGACAAAAGTGTATACAATTAGTTTTAGATTTAGAAAAGTTAAAACCATTTTCATCCGACCAGGTCTGAAGTTTATTGAGAAATTGTTGAAGTCGTCTCTCACTAGTGTTCATGTTTTTTTGCACGATAACATATAACAAAGTCGTCAACATATAGAGAGCAATTCACACCAAGATTGATGCATTTAACTATACTGTTAATTTGTATATTAAAAAGGGTGACAGAGAGTATGCTGCCCTGTGGCACACCCATCTCCTGTTGATGAATGTAAGAGACACGAAACTGTCTATCATCTAAGAAATTCTCTATAAAAAATGGTCTCTAAGACGTAGGTCATAAAGATCATTCATGATACCGTACTTCCATGCAGTATCATAAGCTTTCTCCTAGTAAAAAAATACAGCGACTAGATGTTCGTTCTTTTACGAAAGCTTCCATAATAAATGATTCAAATCGAATGAAATTGTCTGTTGTGCCTCGTTGGCGCCGGAATCCACTTTGATACTTTATTATCTGAAAGTTGTAATTATATATGCAACTGACAGCGCTCAACCGAACACAATATTGCAACTTGGTCCATTAGTTTCCATTTTGCTTGCGATTCCGAATTCCCGAAGGATACAACTTAGTTGAGTTTAAAATTACACTTGATATAACATGTAACGATAACTGCAAATGCCCAACCTCTAATTACATTTTGTTCTATTTGTAAACTCATATAACATTAAGAAATGAGTCAAATATATATTTTCTTTGTTTTAGAGTCATGGTTCGGATAGTTTCTATGCACTCTGTAGATTCACGTTAAGAAAGTGTCATAGTGATTTAGTTATTGATGGTATAAAATACGGCAGAAGTCATTTGATATATCCCTATTGTCACCGAGCGAAGTTATTTAGTTATTGGTGGTATAAAATACTGCAGAAGTCATTTGATATATCCCTATTGTCACCGAGCCAAGTTATTTAGTTACTGGTGGTATAAAATACTGCAGAAGGCATTTGATATATCCCTATTGTCACCGAGCGAAGTTGTTTAGTTAGTGGTGGTATAAAATACTGCAGAAGTCATTTGATATATCCCTATTGTCACCGAGCGAAGTTATTTAGTTATTGGTGGTATAAAATACTGCAGAAGTCATTTGATATATCCCTATTGTCACCGAGCGAAGTTATTTAGTTATTGGTGGTATACAATACTGCAGAAGTCATTTGATATATCCCTATTGTCACCGAGCGAAGTTATTTAGTTATTGGTGGTATAAAATACTGCAGAAGTCATTTGATATATCCCTATTGTCACCGAGCGAAGTTATTTAGTTATTGGTGGTATAAAATACTGCAGAAGTCATTTGATATATCCCTATTGTCACCGAGCGAAGTTATTTAGTTATTGGTGGTATAAAATACTGCAGAAGTCATTTGATATATCCCTATTGTCACCGAGCCAAGTTATTTAGTTATTGGTGGTATAAAATACTGCAGAAGTCATTTGATATATCCCTATTGTCACCGAGCCAAGTTATTTAGTTATTGGTTGTATAAAATACTGCAGAAGTCATTTGATATATCCGTATTGTCATCGAGCGAAGTTATTTAGTTATTGGTGGTATAAAATACTGCAGAAGTCATTTGATATATCCCTATTGTCACCGAGTGAAGTTATTTAGTTATTGGTGTATACAATACTGCAGAAGTCATTTGATATATCCCTATTGTCACCGAGCCAAGTTATTTAGTTATTGGTGGTATAAAATACTGCAGAAGTCATTTGATATATCCGTATTGTCATCGAGCGAAGTTATTTAGTTATTGGTGGTTTAAAATACTGCAGAAGTCATTTGATATATCCCTATTGTCACCGAGTGAAGTTATTTAGTTATTGGTGTATACAATACTGCAGAAGTCATTTGATATATCCCTATTGTCACCGAGCCAAGTTATTTAGTTATTGGTGGTATAAAATACTGCAGAAGTCATTTGATATATCCGTATTGTCATCGAGCGAAGTTATTTAGTTATTGGTGGTTTAAAATACTGCAGAAGTCATTTGATATATCCCTATTGTCACCGAGTGAAGTTATTTAGTTATTGGTGTATACAATACTGCAGAAGTCATTTGATATATCCCTATTGTCACCGAGTGAAGTTATTTAGTTATTGGTGTATACAATACTGCAGAAGTCATTTGATATATCCCTATTGTCACCGAGCCAAGTTATTTAGTTATTGGTGGTATAAAATACTGCAGAAGTCATTTGATATATCCGTATTGTCATCGAGCGAAGTTATTTAGTTATTGGTGGTTTAAAATACTGCAGAAGTCATTTGTTATATCCCTATTGTCACCGAGTGAAGTTATTTAGTTATTGGTGGTATAAAATACTGCAGAAGTCATTTGATATATCCCTATTGTCACCGAGTGAAGTTATTTAGTTATTGGTGTATACAATACTGCAGAAGTCATTTGATATATCCCTATTGTCACCGAGCCAAGTTATTTAGTTATTGGTGGTATAAAATACTGCAGAAGTCATTTGATATATCCGTATTGTCATCGAGCGAAGTTATTTAGTTATTGGTGGTATAAAATACTGCAGAAGTCATTTGATATATCCCTATTGTCACCGAGCGAAGTTATTTAGTTATTGGTGTATACAATACTGCAGAAGTCATTTGATATATCCCTATTGTCACCGAGCGAAGTTATGATACTTGAAGCTACTATGTCTGCTTTATATAATGCTAGTGGGCGTGTACCTAAAACAATTGGGGGCGGTTTAACGCTTGTTGTACTATCAATTTCAAGCTACTGAAACATGGCTGGAAACCTGATTATAGTGAACCTTTCATGTCCTTACCTGCGATCGACAAATTAACATAAAAGATACACGCCTATTTACTGCAACATATTGTAGCCAATGCGAGTTTCGAACCCATGACTTTTGGATGGACAATCACTACTCCTTTGACAATGGGCTAATCCAGAAAGTTGATCAATAGCTTATGTTCATACTGTTAGTATTGCACACTTTATTATTTGTTCATTTTGTATGTGTGATTATTCAATACGTTTCTTAGTCCATCCGTATACCAATGACCTTGAAATAAACACTCCAGAAAACACAGATTACTAATTAAAATAGTATATGCTGAAAATAATCTGTGTATGTTTTGTTGAAATACCCCAAGTCCATTATGAAACGAATATCTAGTAAAATGTAAAGTAAGTTATCAATTGGTTGTTATAATTTTAGTTCAAATAATGCACGTATAGGAATGTTTCCTAGTTCAACGTCTATTGAAAGGTTTTAAAACATAGATAATTATATTTGATTTCACGTACTTGACTGTGATACTTTGATTAACAACAAACCATAATGAAAAGTATCAATACGAAATATTCTCATTTGTTTACTTAAAGAAACTAACTCGCCAAATAACGGCAAAGAACCGTTTGCCAGGTGTTCGGGTCATATAATGATGTATATATGATGTGATGTATATGTGCCAATAAAGGCATATGATTGTTCATGGCTTAAAATACCCCGTGGTTGAATATGGTAAAATGAATTATGAGTTGATAACTCTTAATTCAACGCTCCAGTTTCGGGGTTTGGCCTGGCCAGTATATCTCTCATCGTCAATAGGTTTAGAACCGGTGTACATTTGTTGTAAAATTTGACTGTTGTTGGCGGGATAGCTACTTTAAACTGCATCAGGATCTAAATAACGTATTTACTATGTGTGTATAGGACGCGCAGAAAACTCTCATTTCTTAGTATCGCATTACATAAAATCACCAAATGTACATTATTTCAATTCATGTGTGATGTTTTGTAAAATACGTTTTTGTTTGTTCAGGAAATAACCCAATCGACCTTCTTCCTATCCATTAACTACTGCTAGATTTTATCGAAATCGATAAACATAACATTTGTCCTTACAACCTGGAAAAGAAATCACCAGGCGTCTTCTGTACTCGTTAATGACAGTTTACACCATTTTTCATAGATGTTCTGCATTTGGTTACTGGATGTTCTGCATTTGGTTACTTTATTGTTTATGAAAGTATATGCGTAGTAACTGCATGTATCTGGACATGTCGAGTTCACCATAGCCAGTGCATAACCACTTCCATTCAAAATGAAGTATGTATCAATATTGAAGATTATTTTTTCTAGGTTCCGAAACGTGATTGATTAATTGATTTATTTATTGATTGGTTGATTTTTGTTTTGGGTAAAATGCCCTATGCTTTACTGAAATATATTTATGAAATAAATTGCATTATAAAAAGCTATAAAATGTTGAATTTTCTATTGTTCTGTAGTCAATTAATATAACAAGGTAGTAATAAAGGGCCAAACCTCAAATTTAGCATTCACAGAACAGAGTCAACCAAAATCAGCCATTTAGAAACAAACAACAGTTACATGTATAAATAGATGCGAAATATTCAACACAGAACACACCAATGGGTTGCCAATAGGGGTACCGCCTTGGTACGAACAGTGGCAGAAATCCCGCTTGGGGTTTAAACCAAGTCCTAGGGTGCATCAAACCTAATTAGTTATCATTATCCCAAAGCAATGCAAATATGTTTATTTAATATATATGTATAGTATCATTTATGCCATCGGTACCTGATTATGTAAGTGATTATGGGATATGGCTGACACTTGTTTGTTGTCAGAACTATATATGTCAAAGCCGGCATGGTATGGAAGAGCAGATTTCGTTTTCGTGACAGGTTAAGACAATCATTTAGTCATGTTGCCACATGTTTCACAACAAAATGCTGTGTTTCTTATACAGGTATTCCATTAATGTTAATTGTCTATTTTTTTATGGTTAGAAAGCGGATGTTGATGGCAATATAAATAATGACATATGCATACTCATATGAAATAGGTTATGTTTAGCAGGTGCCACAAGCGCAATTTTAGAGAAAATGGAACGATTAAATAGAATAAATTTATTACTGTATGAATAATTTTATTTCAGTTTTGATTTCGTGTGCATGCAAAGAATAGCTAAAGCATAAATGAGAATGTTTTTATCAAATTATGTTTATCTTTGCTTTGCCTGTATCAGGATGCAATATCAAACCATATCTGTAATAATACAACAGCCATACGGCAACTCAGATTAATCTTAAGATATAGTGCAGCAATAACACTTATCTCATTTATTTAACACGGATTTGAATCATTGATACAATTATGTGCAGGCGGGAGCCGACATTTCTTGGTAGGAACAATCTCTCTGTATTCATTACAAAAACAAATAACACACATACACAATCAAGTTCGTACAAATGTCGAACATAAATAACACACATAAACAATCAAGTACGTACAAATGTCGAACATAAATAACACACATACACAATCAAGTACGTACAAATGTCGAACATAAAATGTAGCATTCATAAATCACATTCGACCAAAACATGCGTTCAAAACTAACAACAATTGCAAGACTAAATAGAAACACAGCATGAGACAACACAAACATAACAGGATTGATAAAAGGGGTACCGCCATTGGATACACACCAACATATAACAAACAACATATATTACATATTTGTCTGTGATTTGTGTAGGAAATACTTGGAATATAAAAGCTATATCTACTCGTTTGTATCTCCCAGTTGGAGTTATTTCGCAGTACGGAACATTGCTCGGCCTTTTCCGTCAGTGGCGGGAACGCCAAATGACGTTCCGATTGTTTTTCGGACGTCGTCGTCAGATTCCGCAACTAGGAAATACCGATTACGGAAATTAACGAAGAGTTCCGTGTTTGTATGACGTAACGTCGTCTTGGCGTTCTCGTGCAAACTGGTGTAAAAAGGCAAACTGGTGTGAACATATTGAAGATTGGAAAGAAATTCATCACAGAATATATAATATAGTTTCATTAACATCATTGTCATGATACGGAACATAATTCCGTCGTAGAAAGATTCTTGCGATACAGAAACTCGTACGCAAGCGCACTCGTTTCTATATCGCAAGAAACTTTCTCACACAGGAATTATTTCCCGTATCTCAACAACAATGTTAATTCTATATAACATGTTTCATATTAACATTTACTCACATGTTAAACACATTGCTTTGAAATACTTTGATTTATAAAGCAGCTGATTTGATTATATATTTCAAGCTTTGAAATATTTTGATTTATAAAGAAGATGATTTTTTGATTCTATATTTTAATAACACATTGGGTGTTCCGCCAAGCTAAGCATAATCAAATGTATATCTTATTGAAGGTTTACTATCATGGTATTGTCTCGTCTGGTAGCAATATGGGCTTAACAGTAATGATAGTGTCTGGATGCCATAGTTGTTCACCTAGATAGTATATAATTGTGTTGCTTGCATAACAAGAAATGTTTGTTGTTTCAACATCACCCACCAATTTGGCATTAAGTAAGGCCAAATAAGGCTAATATTCTTGAGAATATTCTGAGACTTGAGCTCAAGTATGCAAATGTCAATCACAAATATTTCTATAAAAGAGTATGAGAGTGGACCTTTGGAAACGGACGAACACGACACATACGAAATATTGCAGTCTCGGTTTGATTGAGACTGTACATGAACGGTAGTGAAATATGCTAGCTACCGCTCACGCCCCGGGTTGAGCAGAACTCAATATTCATCAAATCAACAGTTAATAATTTTAACCATCGCCAAGATGGCGGTGGACATAGAGATCTGTTCTTCCCCCATGTCCAGCGGCGTATGGTCCCAATATCTAACAAAATACTATGCCCCAAAGAGTGAAATAAACAAAATAGTATTTAGTTGGGAGCATCGGTTATGAAGCCTGTGTATCACAAGTAACAGCCAAAAGACTAAATTAAAAAGCAGACAACATATCCTATGAGTGGTTAAACAATACCCAGAGCCTTTTATCGGCCGGAGTAGTGGAACCGCCGAACCGAAAATTAAGTAAGAAAACAAAAGCAATTGAAAATGTACCACCGATAACTAAATATAAGTATCGGGCTCAGCGATCTCCAAAGATCGATTGAATAACAGTCCTGATTGCAAGCGCGAGGAGCACAAACTGCACATGCAACGCCACTGTGCTATATAAAAGAGTATGAGAGTGGACCTTTGGAAACGGCCGAACACGACACATTCAAAATATTGCAGTCTCGGTTTGAATAAACGTTCATAACAAGCTGCTGTGTATAAATATGATGCATACTAATAAATAACAGCTTCTTACGATTGTTTATATTTTAAGGTCATGGAAATATTTGTGAACGAATTTTCAGTACTTGAGCTGAAGTCTAAGAATATTTTGAAGAATGGTTGGTGAATTCCAGACCTGGTGTTGGTGAAAGTGAACTTGAGTACCTCCTTTGTGGCTTTCTAGGCTATTGGTTTTTTGTATTCATATATTAACGAACATCTTTATGTTTTACCTATATTGCCTATTAATGATGTCTTGTTGGTTAGAGAATAGTTCATGGCGGGATGTCTTTATTTACACTGTATCATTTTATTAGGATGACAGTAGGGTAAGTGTGATGTTTGGTGCACACTAGAACCTGGTTTAAACCCCCGAGAGGCCTTTTCAAGGCGGTAGCCCTATTGTTAACACTTGTGTGTTGGTGATGTCTCAGTTTGCCTTTTATTCATTTGTATATATAGTTCTTTATTTCTGTGTGTGTTTTTGGTTGACTGTCGTCCTTAAATGCTACTTTTCCTGTTCGATTTTTATATCTATGTTATTTTAATGCATTTACGCAGCTCTAAATGTATGACTATCACATATTGTGCATAAATATTAGTATTGAGAAAAATGATGCAACTGATTATGCCTTGAGAAAATAGCTACTGAATATAATGCATGCAATCCCATATAGTATGCATGCAATCCCATATCGTATTTGTACATAGATAAGTCATATTGCGAATCCAGTGGCACAGTATTATTGTCACGGCATGTCTACATATTACAATCAAGCTGCAATAGTGATGAGTTTTATTCTTCATATACTCGTGAAAGTTGAAAACGCAAAATGCATGGGTCGAGCGGATCCTGACATGAGGATAGATTCATGGAATGAAGCATCATAAACCAGCTTGCGCCTTTGAAAAGAAAATTATTTGAAAGTGAATATCAACCAAACTGGTTTTCATCAGACGTATTGGAAGCAATAAGAGAACGTGATAAATTTAAAGCGATAATTGAATAAAAAAACATCCAGTATTCTCAGTGCAGATTTCTTCCAACCTACTCTAGAATATTTCACTGAGATCAATATTGAATTATTTGTATTATGAAAATCGAACAGGAAAAGTAGCATTCACGGACGACAGTCAACCACAAACACACACAGAAACAAAGAACAACTTTAAAGATGAATAAAAAGCAAGATTAGACAACATCACATTAGCTGGAATGAAATCATTCATTTGTATTTTTAAAAAATCAATTCCATATTATCAGTTTAGTATTTTCCCAATAGTTCCTTGAAAGAACAAAATAATTCTTAAAGAAAAGTCTTGCAAACGCTGGAATGAAAACACGTCTGTTTATTTACTTCTATAAATTACTAGTTATTACTGTTTGCATTCAACTAGCATTACCATATATTACATTAGTTGCAGCAATAACGAATATCACAGAATGTCACTACGAGTTATTTACAAAATTCAGAATGCCGTTGTCGATTGTTATACGAATACATTGACATTAATGGGACTTATCAAATATGTAACAGCTGTAGGGTTATAGTATTATTTGAATTAACCTTACAATTAATATGAATTAAATAAATAAAGCTGTTATAATAACGATGTTGTAGTAGTTTTGAAGTAGCCAATTACCACTACTTCCTAATTAAACGTTTTTTTTGTTACACAGGTCAAATCGTTTAGATTTCCAATCAATTTGTCGCTTTGTTTATTTGTGAGAGAATCAATGTATCTAGATAGCAGTCAATATAGTTTTGCGTGCATTTTGTATTATATGCCAAGCATGTGTTTCATAATCGGCTTTTCCGTATGTATTGACATTCATGCTAGCGTTTGTTTAGTGCTGTGTGGCGGCCGTAAAAAGTCGCCCCGACTACAAATCAGTAGTATTGTTATTTACTGGTCCTTTGGGATCACTAAGCCCATTCTGTGTTGCTTTAAAGTAGACTATCGCTTAAGGTATTATACCACTAATTATGTTCCCCATAGACACCAATGTTAAAATGTCACATTATTAATGATTTGCTGCATATGGATAATGCAGCAATGTAATGTTCATATAGAAAACTAATTTTCCACTTGAAAAATCACCAGAAAAGGTGGGGTCACAAGACATGTAAGAAAGTTCTTGTTTGTTTACTAAACAGGTCAAGGGTACAGCTGTTTTCATTGAACATTAAAACCGAGTCTGCTACGTTTCTCTCTTGCTTGTTTTTTCATCTTTTCAGTATTTATTTCACAATATTATAGCATTATATACAGACAAAGTAACGTGTATACTATCTCAAAGTAACAATATCTAAAGTTATCAAAGACATTTTTAAAAACGAAGCATACGAAAAGTGTATGATTTATATATATTTATTGTCAACGTTTGAAATAGTTTGAGAAAACAGTTAAAACAGCAACATATTATTAGCAATACAACCATTCAAATATATTATTTCTTTCAAGGAAAATGCGTAATCAAACAACTTTTTATAAATATATACATATACCTATACATAGTCTCCATAAATAAATGACCTTTAAACGTAAACAAGCAGTGCATGTGTAACTGGGATTATATGTTTTAATTTTGTTTTTGCATACATACAGGCTTTGAACGTGCGCTTTTACAATAGGAAGCGGCTATTGCTTCAGTAACTACGAAAATTAGTCTATGTCTCTTCACCAGGACCACAGTATATAAAGCAAACGTTTTGTATAGGAAAACGGTCAGTCACATTAAAATCGCTTGGATGAAAACATCCAATACCTATTCAAATAGGCAACATTCAAAGGCATAGACTTGAACAAAACGCCAACATTGTATTGTAAAGCATGCGACATTCACACAAACAAACGAACATATAAATCTAGTACATTATGTTTAAAATTATAATACGTATATATCAAAGAAACATATTTGATAAGCAAACACATACGTATGTCGATTATTTATCGACATAAGCGGCAGGCCCGTAGCCAGAGTTTCAAAGACACCGAAGCAAACATATTCGGGTAGTCCGTGTGTATTCCCCGAATATTTTTATAGACATAATTTGATGAGTTTTTCGAGTATCCTTTCTTTCTGTGAGTTTCAAGTTTCTATCTTTTTTACTATGTTTTTACTATTGTTTTTGGAGAAATGGAGAAAAAGAATCAAAATGCGGTTTTGCTTAATGGATTAACTATTTTAGTTAAATCACTCATTCAGAAGAACTTTAAAAATAAAAATAAGTTAATTCAATAATAATTCGAACTGGAACGAAAGAGTACAAAATAAAATAACGACGTCTATATTTTTACGGCCATCGTGCCAGATTGTTGAAGACTGTACCTTAAAGAACAAATACTTCCAATTAAATTTCAATTTAAAAACAACATTTTATAATACACAAAACAATGCAAGTAATTTTACGGGGGGTGGTGGGGAGAGAGAGAGGGGAGGGTGGAGTGGGGTCAATATACTCTGGCAAGATAAGAGGATGGCAAAGTATATGTTGGCTCGCTCACCCAAACAATGTTTTTTTCCCAAATAACGAGTTGAATAAAAACAAATCAAAAATGTGCTTGTGTCTGGAAAGATTTGACACTAAAAGTTAGCTACATGTATTTTGTGTATTTGATACGCAAACAAAAATATGCACTTCCACCCTCCCCACACCATCTAAATTAATAAAGTTTAGATTTTAGTTTATTTCAGCGTTCGTGTTTCAAAGAAAGCTTTCCAGCTTTATTATATCAGATTTATTTCATTTCTATCAATACTTATTTTCCAACCAAAATAACAAGCGGCAACTCCGACCGAGGCAACTCCGAGGGACGCAGGCAATCCCGATTGCCTCGATTTGAACTGCTTCAGTGTGCCTCAGCGCAGCCTCAAACGTCTGCAAACACATGTAAATGCATTTATATTAAATTTTGAAAGTACTGAGTAGGTACTGAGTACGTACAACATACTTACAACAGTATGTTCGCAAATTATTTTAAAAAGTGCTGAGTATGTTGTTCATGGCTTAGCCTACTAGGGAAGACCAACTATTAGTATGTCGATTGTAATCATGTTATATACTGATATCTCTACAAAATTAACGTAACAAGCTGAAACTGAAATCAAGCTATAAATGATTCGTATCGCAATCAGGTACCGCTTTTGAAGAAAGAAATAACAAGCAAGAACACACCAAAGTAACCCAATTGCAGAAGTGAGGCTCGAAACTATACTCTGTAAAAAAAGTTTTGGACCATGGCAATGTTCGAACCCGTACAATGATCGCTGAACCATGACATTCGACCATAACCCTTATTATCTCAGTTGATAATTCACAATAGATCAACAATCAACAATAATTATCGTTTACAATGAAAGTTTGCGAAAAAATAATAATCTTTATATTGGTTACTCGAATGTGTCCGTAACTGTTACTTTTTATGGACTTTGCAACATTTGTTACAGACCCTTTGTGTGTTCGCGATATTTTTTAAAATCAAATCTTGTTTGGAATTTAATGTTTCTGGTACCAAATTAACCTGATAGGGCAGACCTTGGTTACTAAAAAGAGATACTTAAATTCTGTCCACTAGTTTTATTTTTATTTGACTTTATATACCCTGGTCCAAAACATTTTTTACCGAGTATATGATCTCCAGATTATATAGTTGACCCTACTGTACGTTAACTCAGCATAATAGTCGGAATAGACTAACACGTTCTACAATTTAAATTCCGCACATCGCATAGGCCTCAAGAAACATTTCTACCGTACTTTACCTATTCAACACGGTGACGCTGCAGTCTGAATAACCGTTTACATCCATAACAATTATTATTATAAAAGAAAATTAAGTATGTGCTTGATGAATTATTGAAATGTGAAAATTATATTTTATAGTTCTTGAAACTCGTTTGTATTAATTCAATAGTCGTGTGATATGTATTGGGAAATAAAACGGATTTATAAAAAAGACTGGACTTAGGTTAGTACACTTACATCCTTTGAGACATTGTTTCAGTTACTGTGTATGATTGTATTGTGTTGCATTAGACGAAGTAACCGAACCGAACGACGCCTGAGTAGTTATACAATTATATACAGTTGCAAGGTGTTTATATACCAGGCTGCAGTCAGGTCAGTCAAGTGGACACCTTATAGTCAATACATATGTGTTGTATTGGTGTATTTGTTTTATTAAATAGGGAGTGTGTCTCTTTAAGAGTGCGGTTTGGTGCAAACCGGGGTGTTAAATTTTATTGTGCACGAACATCAAAGGTCGGGTTGCAGATAGTGTATTTTACCAAAACAGCTGACAAAAAGCAAAAGTGTCATGTTATCATGTGTTTCATGCCCTGTTATTTTAACACATTGCTAAAAGTTACGGCAATGACATGAAACCAGCTCATTGTTAGATGGAAATCCAATTTCTCTGTTGCTGTTACCGTGCATTTATGAAACTTATTAATAATACTATAATTAAATCAATCATATTACACCGCTTTCCATTCTAAAAGGTCCTTACCGAGAATCTTCTGTAACAGTAATTGATTTTAGATCAGATTGTAAATATGATTCGTACCTTTGCAGACAATGATTCTGTGTTTTTACATTCTTTAAATTTAAAACGTTGTAAAACGTTGTTGACTAACAATACACTTCATTAGTAAATATGCCTGACTTTAGACTGTTCCTTTTTTTTTAACATTTTATTTTTAAATATCAAGTGTACATACATTTTAGACATGCAATACAGGTGCTGTGTATACGCCTTCATACAATACAGGTGTTATTTTTAACAGTACCTCGTATGCTACTTTATACATTCACAACGTCATTAACTCTAGTTTTGACAGGTTGTTACTTAGAAGATGTTATTAATCACCCAACACATGTCAGTACATTGTTCTATCGGTAATAAAACATGAGCCAGGTTAACCCGATAATATATATGCCATATTTTATTTCCGTTTAGAATTGGCAAATACTACCGTTTTCCCACCAGCCAACGATAAATACGCTCTCTAACATTACGTGTAAAATCGTAACACCTGTTGTAATTTTGTACAGGTACCAGTATTCAAACCTGGTTACCGAGGACACTGTGTCTGTCTTCTGTTAGCACCATACTTATAGGTTATTAGATTTGTATTGTATACATCATGTGACATATTTTCTTTGACATGAACAGAAAAGCGCACCAATCACGAACGAGTATACATTACACGCCCAATATGGCTTTACTACACGTCAATATGGGCGAATATTGACGTTTTCTGTTACATTGAAAGTAAACGCAAATCTAGATGTGTATCTCTCTACAGGGCTAACTCAGGCTAATGCTGATGATCATAATTTATGGGTTAGGATCCCTTATTTGGAAGATGCTCTATGAACCACGTTAATGCTAATGCTGCATGATTTATGTGTTAGCATACCTTATTTGTAGATGCTATAAGATTGTTGAGTTAGCATGCTAATATTTACGATCATGCTAAACCCGTTATTTAGAAGGGACCTTATAAAAAGGGAGGGTTTTCTTTGTTTGGGGCTTTTTCCTAGATACAAGAGATCAGTAATCATGTGAGAGAAGGCAATATTATTATCTGATTATTACTAAAATGTTATAGTAGTTTCGTAGCAATGAGGAGATTAAGTAGAAATAAAGTTATGGAAAATAGAATTAGACTCTATATTTCTTTTTACCTTTTTGGGTAAGAAATTTTAAAACACCACACTTAATTATTTCTTCCCAATACGTGGGGGACATGTTCACATGTTGAATAGTACACGTGGTAAGGGTTTAAACTCTAATCAATGTTACAGTAACGGCCTTAGTTTTATCTTTAGGAAATACTATATCGGATGAATAGTATAGTTTTGTATCGCGAACTCCTTCTAGACGGTTTATGCTTTCTTCACAAAAATATGTACATACGTTTGCCACATTGCATACAATAAACTTACTTTGATATTATTTACAGTTATGGAACTTTTAAAACTTAAATGATATGGGATGAATGGTATAGGCGGGTTGTGTCGGGAGTAACTCCAATACGCACGGGTACTAAACTCGTGCAACTTGTTATTTTCCATGATATCATAAATCCAACGATTTATTTAAAAAATCGGGCAATGGTATTCCAAATATATGTGTTCAGACTGTGTCCAAGTTGCATAGATATTACCAAGTATTGTTTAATTTTACGTCTAGGTATTATATAAGAGTGGTAAATGTGTGGGTTTTCTTCGACAAATCGCACATCTCGGTGCATATTTGTAATTATTTATGAAAGTCAGATGTTTTTATAGTGGTGATAAAAAACCCATCCTGTAATCATTACACAGTATGGACATTTATAATCCGAAAACAGTGTATAATCGGCTTTATCGTCAATTTTGGGCAAAAGCTAGAGTCAACGATCCGGAGCTAGTGTCAATGCTAATATATATGGATCAAGGCATTCGATAGTCCCGGTACCATATGAATTGCCACGATACCATATACGATCTTATCCGACTTACCACGTCGGACCGGTAACATGACTGTCGTGTATATGTGAATATAAAAACCCATAGAAAGCCACAAAGCAAGTACTCAGTTACTTGAAAAAAGCCGGAGCAACATGAAATGAAAACCATTAAGGGCATATAAGACAACATTGAAGACAACTATCAAAATCAAACTTCTCGGTCTTTCCAGGATTGATGTAGACGTCATCACAATCTGTTCGGTCATCGCAATAGTAGAGAAAAACAAAACATAATGTCGAATTGTAAATGGGTCAACCACTAAACATGCAGTGAGTTGCAAAATGACAGAGTCTTAACCTCTTTTGATAAACATGTTAACAAGTTTAATAAAGATTTTATGAAAGTGATAATGACCAATAATCATTGATTTTACGAAGTTTGTAGATCACGTCACCATACTGTTCTTTTTTAAAAGTAGTTTAGTGATACGATAATACAATTATTCAAAGTTATTTTCGAAGTTTATGGTAACGGTATATCTGATGGATAAGTTTTTCGTTGTACAAATGTTACGGATATTAACATTCTCAACTCGAATAGAGCCTCTCGAAAAGGGACCAACTTGTGAAATATAAACCCCATCAGAAAAAACTGATAAGGGAGATCCTTTGGAAGCAAAAAGAAATACAAAAAGATCGGACAGGGAAAGCAGCATTCAAGGAGGACAGTCAACCACAAAACACAGAAACAAACACAGAAACAGACAAACAAGAAGGCAAATGTTATAACAAAAGTAAACGACATCACAAACACAAAAGGGTCGACAATAGGGCTACCGCCTTGGAACGGCCTGTGGAAAAGTAGGCCACTGGGGGTTTAAACCGGTTCTAGGGTGCACCAAACCTCACACTTACCCTACTGTCATCCCATTAAAACAGGACAGTGTAAATAAAGAAATCCCCGCCATGATCTAATCTCTAACCAACAAGGCAGCATCAATAGGCAATATAAGTAAAACACAAATATGCTCGTGTGAATATAATACAAAAAAACAATAGCCAAAAAAGCCACAATGAAGGCACTCAATGACTTGGCAGAAGCCAGAGCAGTAAGAGAATAAACCATTAAGGGCACGACAAGAAAGATCATGGACAAACATCAAACGCCACCGTCCTAATGGGCTTTAGGTAGGCGTCATCATAGGGTCCACAGCCTGTCCGGTCATCGTACAATTAAAGAGGAAAGCATAGTGGCGAACACACACAACCAAGAGAATAAAGTAACATACTCAGTTTTGTTGAGGCTGTTCATGAGAGATAGTGTAGGAAGCAACACCTCTCACTCCCACTGGCACCGGCTTAAGTGGTATTTTATTACACGAACGCTTGAGTGAATGTTAATAAATACTGATAAAGGAGATCCTTTGGAAGCAACAAACACAGCCAAGAGAATAAAATAGCAGACACGATTTTCTGGAGTCTTTTCATAAAAGCAACACCTCCCACACACCATAGCACCGGCTTAAGCGGTATTCTACTTCAAAACCACCTATATTATGCATGTTGATCCCAGGGAACATATTTCCCTAAGTGGGGATGACCTACACTGTTAAAAGTTAATCCTCTTGATCCAAAAGTTGCTTCTTATTTCCACGGTTTCAATAGAGAGATGTAAATCTAGAAAAAAATATGTTAGAATCACACCTCCTCGAATTTAAAAACATTTGTACGACTCTGTCATGCAATTTCAGTGGATCTAGTTTGTTTTTTCTGAAATATTTATGTTTTCGTAAATTCGTTAGCGAATTCATGAACATTTAAATTTATAAACTTAGCAAACATTATGAATGGTATGTAATTTCAAAACGTCTTAAGAACCTATTTCCTGACTTTGAATGGTCAATGGAATTTTTTTCTTCTTTAAAAAGCATTGTTATTTTGAACAGTATCGTGGGTATAGCGGTATATAACAGTAATACTTTGAATTTTACTTTTATGACGACAAATAATAATTAACAAGTTAGCTGTACTAATTACTAAACTTTGTGATAATGCATTGTTTTTAGAACAAATATAAAACTAAACCACAAATAATGAAAAACCTATCTTTTTGTTTTAATTATATATATATAATATATTAACTTTATACAAAAGTTTAATTGAGCGGGCATCATCATCTGATAAAAAATTGAATACCACCATTTTCTCGTGCAATTGTGTGTCTAACAGTAATGTACATCTACTCCATAAATACAACAGGCTCGAAATGCCTTTCTTTTCATTATAATTGTTCAGAGGATCATACATTACGTGGTCCCGCCTTAAAACCCTTAAGCGATGAGACAAGCAGCATTTTATAACGGATATTTCGACAATAAAACACGTTCAAAAACATTTCTTACTGAAAAAAATGTAATAACCTGTTTAACATTACCTATTAAAAGTTTCCATTTTACACTTTGCAAACTTTTTTAGCCGAAATTAAGGTTTGATTTCATACACCAGCCAATCCCGTTTTCGCTTCTTTGGAGTAGGGGTTGTTTTTTGTATTATATTTACACGAGCATATTTGTGTTTTACTTATATGGCCTATTGATGCTGCCTTGTTGGTTAGAGATTAGATCATGGCGGGGATTTCTTTATTTACACTGTCCTGTTTTAATGGGATGACAGTAGGGTAAGTGTGAGGTTTGGTGCACCCTAGAACCCCCAGTGGCCTACTTTGCCACTGACCGTTCCAAGGCGGTAGCCCTATTGTCAACCTTTTTTGTGTTTGTGATGTCGTTTGCATTTATTATTGCTTTTGCCTTCTTGTTTGTCTGTTTGCGTGTTTGTTTCTGTGTTTTGTGGTTGACTGTCCTCCTTGAATGCTACTTTCCCTGTCCGATCTTTTTATATTTCTTTGAATGGGGTATGCAAGATAATACTCGGACCACGTAATGATCAAATACAATTTGCATTGCGGTATGTCAAATCTGAGACCTTGCGTGAGGATTATTTTGCCACTTAGATTTAAACGATGATACAAAAATTAGTTTCCTACGGCTCCTAAGTTATTTCTTGGCGCGTAAATTTGTCGAGCTGTTGGGCGCCAACACATCAATCAATCCAAATCGGAAGTGAAAAAACGTCAACGCGCAACTATTTTTGACTTTTTGTCGTGCTGTTGTTCTGTAGTTGGCAACCAACCAACACAAAACGACACAAAACGACATCACATACTTCTAAGAATACATGACATTTACTTGCAATTTAGTTTCCTCTATAGGAACTACTGGGCCTGTAATATGATGCAATATTGATACGTTTCCAGCTTAATGAATATCATATACGTCAATATAAACAACATTTGGATGCACTCTAAAGTATAATTCAGTTTAGTCCTTCAGTCAAATGTACTTATGTTTAGTGTATTTTGTTATTAATGTTGTATACAACTTCTTTGTAGCGGTACAAAACAGAAATCGATGAGTAAAGTTGAAAGCCCAAATAACTTACTTAATGTGAATTTTAGAACTCCTCTTCCCCGTTCTATCAAGAGAGAAAGAATAATAATTTCAGTCTGCCTTTGTAATTTCAATAAGAAAGTCTATTAATGAAAGTCTATTAATGAAAATCAAACGGTGTTCATAGTGAAGCAAACGCAACAAATATTATTACCAGTATTTTGCTATCCCGAAAATTGTTTTCTAATTTAAAACGAAATCACATTATTAAAACAGCCCAATACTCACATATGATGCGAAATCTGGAGATTTGAAACACAAAAGGTTAACTATTGAATCCCGTTTAAACATAAACTGTCACATGTATGTTAGGAGTATGTTACGAATTTATTCTAACTCATAGCACCGGTATAATTGGATTGGCGATGTAAAATTCACTATTGACCCAACGGGTCATATTAAATTGTGGTTAGCTTAGTAAAACTGTGGTTGACATAGTAAAACAAAGGAAATACAAATATTCTTCCAACACAAACGTTATATTATGGATCAGAATTGGTATGTTTTGACACTCGCACAATGTCACGGAATACATGGATAGTTGACATGCACATGTAAACACATGAACACTGTTGATCCAACGGATGCCACAGTAAATCAGTTGATCCCACGGATGCAGCAGTAAATCAGTTGATCC
This sequence comes from Cyrtodaria siliqua, assembly GCA_037043455.1. Taxonomy (NCBI): domain Eukaryota; kingdom Metazoa; phylum Mollusca; class Bivalvia; order Adapedonta; family Hiatellidae; genus Cyrtodaria; species Cyrtodaria siliqua. The sequence goes on along the minus strand of JAWPHD010005327.1, from coordinate 124,408 downwards.
CACGGATGCCACAGTAAATCAGTTGATCCCACGGATGCCACAGTAAATCAGTTTCACTGATTTCATGCGTACTGACACCACTCCTTTATGTTTTATTTGACGATGCTAACAATGCTAACAAAGGAACCACTTTTATAAAACAAATGTAAAAATAAAAGTAAAAAACACGAATGCATGACCACTTATCAATACTGCTTATACAATACATACTTGGGAACAACTCGGATTTCTGTAAACTGTTATGTATGTTTTTGTTTTATGGTATGTACACTAGACCAATACATCATATTTATTTGGATGGCAAATATATGACATTTACTGTTTTTCTGATGATAAAAGATAATATTGATATAACAGTTGAAAGAGCACATGTTTCGTTCATTTGTGCGCACGTATACTGATTGTATTGGTATTTTACACATTGGTTACTTTCTTTAAAGCCGCCTCACATTAAAAGGAAGCGTAAATAGGAATCCGGGATCCCTGCCCTACTATTGCTATCTATTATATTTCTATGAGTCTTTAACTTGGCAATGCGCGGAAGACGAACTCCGATACGGACCTGTTTACGTCCCCATTCCACAGACGAGTATAATAGATGTTTATTGTCTAAGAACACACCGAAGTATACCAATGGCGCCAGTGAGGATCTCGTGAATTTTGTCGTACGTGTAATCCACTGGACCAGCGCGGCTCCCTTGCATAACGGAGACCACTGTATTCACATACTTCATTGTATAGAGAGAAACATATATTAGTGTGTTAACTGCGGTGCTTTGTAACACCGTGTGATTTGTTAACTTTGTACACGCACAAACATATTAAGATCGAAATACATTTCGTAACTCTTATCGTAAATGTTTTCTGTTTCTTTAGCAATTACAAAGTTTAAATCGTATCCAATCGCAAGCGAATAGGAAAATCACGTAATATAACCACATTCTAAATTATCGCGGAAACGTTACAATTACACAATCCTCTGCATTTATTCCTGTACGGTCATCAGCGAATCGTTCCAATGCAAATGAGTGTCCTAACCAAGAATTTGATTTATTCAGTATATGGTCGTTTACGAGCATTTGCTTATTTGCATTGCAAGATGCACTTCTTTTAGCAGTTTGTACTTGTGTTGGATGGTTAATATTTTACAATAATATCAACAGTATTCACAAGTATATGAGCATTGCTTGCATCATTTGTCAAAATTATTCAAATAAATACTGAAATGTGGATCCCTTGGAAGCAACAAACACATAAAAAAGAGATAAAAGTTTGATTTAAACATATTTTATTGCCATATATGTCAAGTACAATGCGATCGAGTCGGGCCACAAGTGGTACCCACATTAGTTACGGCCCTTCCCTACAATGGACTTTTAACAAATATAATGAATGGCAATTGCTATTAACACGTATCAATAAACTGGATTAACTACAACATGATATGTAATAGAACATGTTGATACTAATAAATACTGATAAAGGTGATCCTTTGAGAGCAACAAACACAAGTAAGGGAATAAAGCAGCAGACTCGGTTTTATTGAGTCTGTTCATGAGAAGTAATGAAAGAAGCAACACTTCTCACGTCCCCTAGCACCGGCTTAAGCGGTATTCTACTTCAAAGCCGCCTATATTGGGCTCGTTGGTCCCAAAGGACCAGTAAAAACTAACACTACTGATTCGTAGCACGGGTAAGAAAATAGAAATAAAAAATAATGGAAATTAAAAGTGGAAGAAAGAATAATGCAACACATGTGACATTGCTCGGGTTGATCAGACATATAAAATGTAATGGCAAACCTAAGTAAATCGATGACTATCTCTAATAAACAGAATTAAAAATCAAACCATTGTCTTGTGTTGTAAGATCTAACCTTCGAAACAATAATGTATTTGAGCTTAAAGGATGACTGGAAGAGTTCGAGCCTTTCAACATTGATAGCATACATTCAAAGAAGAAATGATTTGCATCTTCATTACCCTGACCACAATTGCATTGAGGCGATTCGCGTAAATGATTTTGAAAAAGATCATTATTGAGATTACTACATGAATTTCTTATCCTAGCATGCATACCAGAAAAAAACGTACACTAGATAAGTAAAAACTAGAAAACATTATTCGCATAAGCTGACCTTTGAATATGTTTAATGAGCCTGAATTTCTAATATCTAAAGGTAAATCATTCCAGAGTTTCATAGCTGATGGAATAAATGAATTCATAAAAATAGATGTTCTAATTGAAGTCTGCGAGAAATGTTCTTCGTTCCTCAGGGGATATGGAGTCTCTTCCGCTACGGTTCTTGGCAATAGATTTGCCAGGTATTCAGACACTGTTCCGTTTTTTATTTTATATACAACAGAAAGATTTTGGAACTTACGCCGTTCTGATAACGTTAGTCACCCTATTTCATTTATTAAATTAACAATAGATACCGAACGGGTAAGACCGGTCACAATACGCGCAGCTTCATATTGTATTTTTTCAAGGTCACTTTTTCATTTTCGCTGCAGCCATCCCAAACAATAGCAGCATATTTTAAGTTTGGAAGGACATACGATAAAAAAAATTGATTTAATACCTCATAGCAGCGAGATCGGTCTATAATTACTGGAAATATTGTCTTAACAGGCATCTGTTTATTATTTTATAATAAAATTTGGTAAAACTGCGTTCGTTTTATCGATTGAGGCAATTGAAACAAAAAATCATTTAAACAGTTTGCTTTAAAACATCAGATACGGAATATATTATTTCTCCGTTCGATAATGTAGTTTTTAATGGGGGAATAGTTCCAGAATGTTTATTTGACTTAATAAGGTGTTTTAGAATTTTCCAATATTTACGAGGATTGTTTGAAGTGGTTTCGATTAATATACTTTCTATATTATTGAAAAAACGTTCTTTAGCATATTTTTTTGAATTATTAACTTTATTTCTGAAACGTTTGTATGATTATCCAATCCGAATTAGAACGAGATTTAATTGCTATATGTTTTTGTCGGTCACGTTGTCTGAAAGTTCGACGAATCGCAGAATCATACCAAGGTTTATCATTCGGTCTAATAGTTACTTGTTCAGAGGGTATGCACATCTGAATTAATTCCGTAAACTTACTCGTAAAATTATTGCACGCAACTTCTAAATCATTATTATGAAGAAGATAAAAGTAGCAGACTCGGTGTTATTGAGTCTGTTCATGAGGGTTAATGTGAAGTGCAACACCTCTCATGCCTCCTAGCACCGGCTTAAGCGATATTCTACTTTCAAGCCACACATATTGGGTTTGATGATCGCAAAGGACCAGTAAGTAATATCACTACTGATTTGTAGTCTGGGCGACTTGTTAAAGCCGCCTCACAGCACTAAACAAACGCCAGTGTGAATGTCAATACATATTGAACAGTTTATGCCTTGAAAGCAACAAACACGAACAAGAGATAAAAGTTGCAGACTCGGTGTTATTGAGTCTGTTCATGAGTGGAAATGTGAAGTGCAACACCTCTCACGCCTCCAAGAACCGGCTTAAGCGATATTCAATGTTATTATTTATTTAATGTATTAAAACATAAGAATTATGGTATTAGTTATCAGTGTGTCCAGAAGACCTTTTTGACCATGTAAAACATATTCCGAGTCAATTCTAACTAGACCTTATGTTCGATATTCACATCCTTCTGGAGTCATATTTTAAAAATATGGTTTACAAGATACATAAAATATTCTTTGTGTTTGAATTTTGAACATTTCCTGAAGGCTTAATGTAAGTCCATAAATCTCCATATGTTAATATTTAAGTTCCTGGTATGGAACACAGGTAGCCGGCAACTTAGAGTAGTTAAAATGTTAATTAGTTGATTTCTGGACCCATTCTAGTTAATCATCCAATTAGTATTCAGTCGTTTTAACGCATGCCACCATGTTAGACCTATTAATTATAGGTAGTAACGGCCGTGCTTAAGCGGTATTCTACTTCAAAGCCACCTATATTGGACTGGTTTGTCCCAAAGGACCAGTAAAAAATAACACTACTGATTCGTAGCACGGGTAAGAAAATAGAAATAAAAAATAATGGAAATTAAAAGTGGAAGAAAGAATAATGCAACACATGTGACATTGCTCGGGTTGATCAGACATATAAAATGTAATGGCAAACCTAAGTAAATCGATGACTATCTCTTATAAACAGAATTAAAAATCAAACCACCATTGTCTTATGTTGTAAGATCTAACCTTCGAAACAATAATGTATTTCAGCTTAAAGGATGACTGGAAGAGTTCGAGCCTTTCAACATTGATAGCATACATTCAAAGAAGAAATGATTTGCACAGCGGCTTAAACGATATTCTACTTTCAAACTAAAAATATTGGGTTTCATGATCCCAAAGGACCAGTAAATAATAACACTACTGATTTGTAGTCGGGGCGACTTTTTACGGCCACCACACAGCACTAAACAAACGCTAGTGTGAATGTCAATAAATACTGAGAAGTGGATAGCTTGAAAGCAACAAACACAAACAAGAGATAAAAATAGCAGACTCGGTTTTATTGAGTCTGTTCATGAGGGGTAATGTAAAGTACAACACCTCTCACGCCTCCTAGAACCGGCTTAAGCGATATTCTACTGTCAATGTTATTATTAATTTAATGTATTAAAACATAAGAATTATGGTATTAGTTATCAGTGTGTCCAGAAGACCTTTTTGACCATGTAAAACATATTCCGAGTCAATTCTAACTAGACCTTATGTTCGATATTCACATCCTTGTGGAGTCATATTTTAAAAATATGGTTTACAAGATACATAAAATATTCTTTGTGTTTGAATTTTGAACATTTCCTGAAGGCTTTATTTAAGTCCATAAATCTCCATATATTAATAATTAAGTTCCTGGTATGGAACACAGGTAGCTGGCAAAGAGCTAGGATAATAAAAAAAAAAAAAATTTTTTAAGCAACTTAGAGTAGTTAAAGTGTTAATTAGTTGATTTCTGGACCCATTCTAGTTAATCATCCCATTAGTATTCAGTCGTTTTTAACGCATGCCACCATGTTAGACCTATTAATTATAGGTAGTAACGGCCGTGCCATCTTGTCATTGAACTGAAATTCACCCAAGTTGGCAAGAGTTTGATCCTCTGGTACAAAAACGTACGAGAGATTGAATGACAGTTTATGTTTTATTCGTTATCTATATAATTCTGCTTGTGACATATGCAGGTTATGCTGCCCATGTTATCTTACGTACCGAGATATAACAAGTAGTATATAACTATTGGTGTTTTTTGGCCATTTTAGGAGTTCCACACATTCAAGTATATAGTATATAATATGTATACATATATATATATATATATATATATATATATATATATATTGTGGTCCAGAAATCAACTATTGTTCGGGGCGCTTGTTTCAGCCAATGTTTTTTTTGGACCTTTAAGACAAAATTCAAACAGGACATAAATAAGATGAATATCAGTGAAACAGACATGTTTAGTGGTAAATACAAATACCGTACTTTTCAAAATCGGTTTAGAAATAAAAATTCCACATGCAAACAAATATTTTTAATAGGGCATTTTCAATGCAAAATCCTGCTGCCTCAAAAATTTGAAATATATATTTATAAAGAATTTGTATCCAAAAATTTAATGTGTTGGATAAATGTAAATTAAGACACTCTGAAAGTTTTATAACAAAATATTAGGGCAAATTGGAGTTATTTGAGGTTTCATAATTTTTTGCTGCCCCAGCAACAAGGAATTTACAAGGAAAAAGACTCATCAAAAAGGCATTTTGACTCTAAAATATTTATTTCTCAACCGATTTCGAAACATAATGTATCTTTATTTACCACTAAAAATTTCAGTTCTAATAATACATTATATATGGCCGTATTTATAAAATTGCTCATGCTATTGCCGATAAACCTTTGGATGAAACAAGCACCCCAAACAATAATTAAAATTGTAATCGCTCTATAAGTCCATCCTTTACTGTCCTAGCTCTATGCCGGCTGCCTGTGGTATGCAATGGAAATACTACTATGAGGTAACTGGACTCAATGAATGGATAATACGATCGTTTACATTTTGCGAGTTATGTTACCAAAACATTATTCCTTATTTACTGTAAGAATTTATCAAATGCAGATCATTGTGTAATTTTAACGCCTTCGCGATGATTAAATACGCCAAATATTAAAATAATACGTCAAGTATTCAAATAATACGTGGACTTTTTCGATATCGCACTCATTTATTGACGTAAACCTTTAAGATGCATACATGTTGTGATCCAACTCATAAGAAATCAAATGATTTGAACAAAAAATCGATACCATGTCTAGTTACGTCGAATGAATGATTTAATAGGGCGAGAAACCCATCTAGGGAGCAGTCCAAAATGTGACGTCTTTATTTCATAACTGCATTTCGGGAATAGCTAAATAAAGGGAAAGTCGTCAACAAAAACAAACAAAACTAAAGTAGCATTGTCACTGGTATTCCAAAATTACAATTATATAATTTTATGAATATTGAACAAGTAGAACTATGATAAATATAAAAAAGTAGACGAAAACTCTTCTTTGCTTTCAAGTTGAAACTGACGGTCAGAGAAAATCACGGAGCACTAAAATGTTTATAAAATATTAAATAATATGAACTTTTAATAAAACAAAATAAATAATGCAAAAATGAACTACAAAAACATAAAATTTTAAAATCTTACATATTTTCTTCAAAATATATATGTTAATACATTACAAATACCGATATATGTTCCATAAACATTTCTTTTGGAATGACAATGGTATTTGTTTTCTAAATAATTTGAATATGCTAAACTCGATCGAATTCGTATGATCTCTTTCCGAAGCTGTGATGTACTTATAAAACATAATTATTCAACAATGCTGTCAAATATGTATTTAATGAAAACCATGAATAATACAATAATCTTACTAAATAACAATTACGTTTGCTATTTCTAGCATGTTCATCATTATAACGTTAAGTTGTTGTTGGTTTTCTAGGCGACGCCATAGCACACAAATGACGTCTTCTGTGGCGGCTACAGTGGGGTTTTAAAAACTCGTATTTCTTGAAATCTTTTTCAAATATTTTTGTAATATTTTCTGACATACAAGTGAAAATGCAAATCTGTATTGCCATATAATTTAATTGATTTATAAAAGTGTAATAACTATTAAATATGTCCACGTAATATTTGAACGACCCTCGTATAACGTGATTGATATTTTCCGTTTTGCGTGCGATTCAGAGTTCCCTATAGATACAACTTAGTTGAGTTTAAAATTGCATTTGATACTACAGGTTACGACAGGTTCTAATGTCCAGCTGCTAAATACTTTTGTAAATTCATTACAACATTACAATTATATAATGTCCTAGTTTAAGAGACACCGTTAGATGGCTCCTATGCACTCCGTAGATTCGCATTAATAAAGTTTATGTGATAGTATTACTTTAAGCTGACGCATTGATTTAGTTCTTGGTGGTATTACGCACTTTATCACATTACTTACGGTGTGGGAGTGGAATAACACCATTCTATATTTTTGATATACCACTTGTTGTATAAGTATGCAAATTAGCCTAGTACGCGCTGTCAAAAAAAAACCGATAATGACCATGATCCAATTCCCACGGTTTATGTCGGTTTCGCGTGTTAAAGCGACAGGCAAAATGCAATAAAAGTCGATATGTGAGTTATGTGATAACTAGAATCTAACATTCGTTCTCATTCATTATTGAATTTATTAAACTTGTAAGCAAAAATGATATAATGCGCGGCAAGAGCCTCACATTATATCATGTTGCCAACTCGTTTGAGATCCTCTATGTAGAAGTCATTTGATATGTCCATATAGTCAACGAGCCAAGTTAAGATCCTTAGGATAATTGATTTTAGCAGTTATTGTAGGAAACAAACTAAATAAAGCATAACGAAAGAAGTTATACTCCGATTATTTTTTTTATGAAAATTTAGGCATATTTGGTAGCTTTACGTCCATCGAAGGGTTTTGAAACTGAAATAATTATATTCGAGATTCATTTCAAGTACATGACTTCCATACTTTGATTAAAAACAAACGATAATGACAACTATTAATACGAAATAAATATTCTCATTTGTTAACTTAAAATACATTATGATCTGAATAAAAAATATGTTTGTTGACAGATCGCACAGAAAACTCCTATCTAAGTATCACATTAAAAACGTTGATGTGTGATATAGAAATTTCAGCTGACTCATTTTGTTCTACTCAGCGTATTATCGAAAATAAGTCTCTCCGAATATGTCCCTATCGTCATCGAGTCTAGTTAACATACTTAAGACGATTAATTTAAGTATTTTTTTTAGAATTCCATAAATAAGGCAAATCCCGTGTTACTACTTCATAAAGCAATAACACGTTTTGCCGTTTGATTGAGGCATAAATTAGACGAATTCTGTTGAAGCTACTATTTTAGGAATATTACATAGTTACTATATTTCTAATAGTCATTGACATTGTATGTTTTCTTACGTTTTCAACAGGTTGTTGTTCCTTGTATTTGGCATTATTTAATAGTAACTATTGGATGAGTGCCATTACATGGTCCCGCCTTAATTCCATTAAGCGATGGGAAAGCTTATATTAGCAGGATTTTATAACAGATATTTCGACAATAAAACACTGTTAAAAAACATTATTTAATGAACAAATGTGATAACCTGTTTAAAATTTCCTATTAAAATTTTAATTTTACAATACGCAAATGTTTAAGTCAAAATTATGTTCTTATTTCATACCCCAGCCAACCTCGTTTTTGCTTCTTGGAGAAGGGGTTGGATAAGGTATGAAAGTTAATACTCGAACCACGTAATGATTATGTGGTTCTAATTGCACAAGTACGAAAATACACAAAATGAACTTTATTTCAAATCAGGTGTGTTGTTATACGTCTTTTACTCGTTCAAGAAATAACCCGATCGAACTACTTCTCATCCATCAAAAACTGCTGGGTTTAATCTAAGTCGATCAAACATTATTTTTGAACTCAACACCTGGATAAAATATGATTCAGCAGGCGTCATCTGTATTCGTTACTCCTAGCCCCGGAAGAACTCAATATTCATAAAATCAATAGTACATAATTTTAACCATCCCGAAGATGGCATGCATATGGCGGTGGAAACTTAAAGACATATTTCCCAACGATACTTGGTCATTAAAAAAAGCATGGGAAGCTTGAATATTTACAGCCAGCACGCTTCATGGCTGATCAACTCCGGTATATAAATTGAGGCCCGCTCTTAGTTTTTTATTTGTATAGCATTGCTATATTGAGGGTAAGAATAGCTTAACAACACTTTGTAATTTACTTTAATGAAGAAATATATGTTCATAATTTTGGTTTTGAATACAAAACTTATCTGGTATTTCTTAATTGTTTTTAGACCAAAAATCAGAGCACAACACAGTAAATATACAACATTATTTAATGTGTTATTATGTGTACTGGTCACAAATGCTTTATTGGGTGGGTCTCATAATCGGAAGAAAAATTGAATATCACACTTTGCACATGAAATTGTATGGCTAACAGTGATTTACAGTTACCTATAGAAATTCTCTCCCCCCCCCCACCACCCCACACCCGCCCTCTCTCCCCCCCCCCCCCCCCCCACACACACACCCACACACACCAAATACAATAGGCTCGAAATATATCTTTAAGTAGAAAATATTACTTATTAAGATTATTTACATATCCTTATTAACCTTTCAGCGACACTACAGACATATATTTTAAGATGATGTTTCAGCTGTGGGTTTCAATAATCTATAGCAATATTAAAAATATAAAGAAGATGTCTTAATACGATAGAAAAAAAGTGTTTAAAAAATAGGTGTGAGAAGTTAGCTCGGAGTTCGTAGTTCGGCGTTCGACATTCGTTCTGTTACGGATTTGTTACAGATTTGTCAGCACGGAGTTCAACATTCATTTGTCAGCAGCGAGTTCGACATTCAAACCCAACACGGAGTTCGACATTCGCAGCACGGAGTTCAACATTCGAACCCAACACGGAGTTCGACATTCGCAGCATGGAGTTCAACATTCGAACCCAACACGGAGTTCGACATTCGCAGCACGGAGTTCAACATTCGAACCCAACACGGAGTTCGACATTCGCAGCACGGAGTTCAACATTCGAACCCAACACGGAGTTCGACATTCGCAGCACGGAGTTCAACATTCGAACCCAACACGGAGTTCGACATTCGCAGCACGGAGTTCAACATTCGAACCCAACACGGAGTTCGACATTTGCAGCACGGAGTTCAACATTCGAACCCAACACGGAGTTCGACATTCGCAGCACGGAGTTCAACATTCGAACCCAACACGGAGTTCGACATTCGCAGCACGGAGTTCAACATTCGAACCCAACACGGAGTTCGACATTCGCAGCACGGAGTTCAACATTCGAACCCAACACGGAGTTCGACATTCGCAGCACGGAGTTCAACATTCGAACCCAACACGGAGTTCGACATTCGCAGCACGGAGTTCAACATTCGAACCCAACACGGAGTTCGACATTCGCAGCACGGAGTTCAACATTCGAACCCAACACGGAGTTCGACATTTGCAGCACGGAGTTCAACATTCATTTGTCAGCAGCGAGTTCGACATTCAAACCCAACACGGAGTTCGACATTCGCAGCACGGAGTTCAACATTCGAACCCAACACGGAGTTCGACATTCGCAGCACGGAGTTCAACATTCGAACCCAACACGGAGTTCGACATTCGCAGCACGGAGTTCAACATTCGAACCCAACACGGAGTTCGACATTCGCAGCACGGAGTTCAACATTCGAACCCAACACGGAGTTCGACATTTGCAGCACGGAGTTCAACATTCATTTGTCAGCAGCGAGTTCGACATTCAAACCCAACACGGAGTTCGACATTCGCAGCACGGAGTTTAACATTCGAACCCAACACGGAGTTCGACATTGCCAGCTCGGAGTTCAACATTCAAATCCAACACGGAGTTCGACATTCGCAGCTCGGAGTTCAACATTCAAAATTTCAAAATTTCAAAATCAAAATTCAAAATTTCAAAAATTCCAGAATTTAAAAATTCCAGAATTTAAAAATTCAAAATTTCAAAATTTCAAATTTTCCAAAATTTCAAATTTTCTAAAATTTCAAAATTCAAAATTCAAAATTTCAAAAATTCCAAAATTTCAAAATTCAAAATTTCAAAATTTCAAAATTCAAAATTTCAAAATTTCAAAATTTCCAAAATTTCCAAAATTTCAAAATTCAAAATTCAAAATTTCAAAAATTCCAAAATTCAAAATTTCAAAATTTCCAAAATTTCAAATTTTCCAAAATTTCAAAATTTCCAAAATTTCAAAATACAAAATTTAAATTTCACAATTCAAAGTTTAAAAAATTCCAAAATTCAACATTCGAATTCAACTCCGAGTTCGACATTCGCAGCTCGGAGTTCAACATTCGAATCTAACTCGGAGTTCGACATTGCCAGCTCCGAGTTCGACATTCAAACCCTACCCGGAGTTCGACATTCGCAGCTCGGTGTTCAACATTCGAACCCAACTCGAAATTCAACATTTAAACAATTCAAAATTTAAATTTCAAAATTCAAAATTTAAATTGCAAAATTCAAAGTTTAAAAAATTCCAAAGTTTAAAATTTAAATTTCAAAAAATTCAAAATTTAAATTTCAAAATTCAATTCAAAATTTAAAATAATGCAAAATTCAAAATTTAAAATTTCAAAATTCAAAAAATTCAAAATTTGAGTTCAACAGCTCGGAGTTCAACATTCAAACCCAACTCGGAGTTCGACATTGCCAGCTCGGAGTTCAACATTCAAATCCAACTCGGAGTTCGACATTCGCAGCTCGGAGTTCAACATTCGAACCCAACTCGGAGTTCGACATTCGCAGCTCGGAGTTCAACATTCGAACCCAACACGGAGTTCGACATTGCCAGCTCGGAGTTCAACATTCAAACGTAACTCGGAGTTCGGTATTCGCAGCTCGGAGTTCAACATTCAAACGTAACTCGGAGTTCGGTATTCGCAGCTCGGAGTTCAACATTCGAACCCATCTCGGAGTTCAACATTCAAACCCAACTCGGAGTTCGACATTCCCAGCTCGGAGTTCGACATTCGACATTTGAAACCAGCTCGGAGTTCAACATTACTAACTCGGAGTTCGACATTCCCAGATCTGAGTGCGACATTTGACATTTGAACCCAGTTCGGAGTTCAACATTCATAGCTCGGAGTTCAACATTCGAACCCATCTCGGAGTTCGCCATTCCCAGCTCGGAGTTCGACATTCGACATTTGAACCCAGTTCGGAGTTCGACATTCAAACCAAGCTCGGAGTTCGACATTGCCAGATCGGAGTTCAACATTCAAACCCGACATTGCCAGCTCGGAGATCAACATTTAAACCCAACTTGGAGTTCGATATTCCCATTTCGGAGTTCGATATTCGAACCGGAGTTTGACATTTCCAGCTCAAAGTTAGACATGGGACAGCCACATAAACAAGCGCATATAAGAAGTAAGTTTCTTCAAGACTGAAAAAACTTACATATAGATATCGCTCTCGCTAATGGCTGCAGCTCCAAAGCGTAATGCTGGTCCAAAGTTCATGTTACGCATATTCAATTATAGATTTTTTAAAAACCCTGAATAAAGCTGTACTTTTATTGGCACATATACATAATTATATCACCTGAACACATGGATAGAGTTTTGATAAACGGTTTTATTGTGTACTTTTGCCGTTATCTGGCGGTTTAGTTCCTTTAAATAATACACGTAGACGGGTTGTGAATAAGATATACACAGTTTGAACTTTCAAATGAATGACGTCTGCATTAACGTCTATTAACGCAAGTAACACAATAGCATATTAACAAATCATATCAAAGCAGAATATCAATCTAAAGTCTTTTCAGTCCATGGATGTGGAAATCAACATGTTGTACTTAAACAGCGCTACGAATTACCTTGTCAACAGTCGCTAAGTTACAGTAGATAGAACCCGAGAACCTAAGCGTTTGATGAATCAAGTAGGGTGCTTTCATCTTGTCAAAATGAAAGACACGTGTTGAAAATAATTGATACCTATCAATACATCATCTGATATACATACCGAGTAAAAATAAAAGGTACCCACTGCTTATGCTGGCATTTCCATAGTCCAGTATATTTTAGTGAGCCATACAAGAATGTCCACTGTATGTTATATATGTCAGAAACTTCAAAGGGCATTAGTCATTTAAACACTGGTCAAATCAAAAATCGTTCTTTTTAGCTTTCATCTTCACCTCATAACAACTGAGAGCATGACAACTATTTAAACAAAACACGTAAACTGAATGAGGAGTAAAACAGACGATGATTTCTTCTCGATATGTTAAAAGTTTCAAAATCTAAAAGCCATGAGTTACAAAAACAATCGAACCGTAAATATTTTCTTTCGCTACTAAATCAGATATAGTCATCGTGCCAAATATTAAAACAATCCATCTAAAAATGGATAAGGAGTTAGACACACCATATTTCCGTTTATAATTTATATATGAGAGTTTTTCAGATAATACGTGAACTTTTTCTATATCGCAACTCATAAGAAATCAAATGATTTAAACAGAAATTCGATAACATATCTTGTTACGTTCCCATGAATGATCTAAGAGGGCGAGAGGCCCATGTAGGGAGCAGTTCAAAATGTGACATCATTATTTTATAACTGAATTTCGGGACTGGAAATTGAAATTGAAAGGAAATTCGATAGCAAAAATACACAAAACTAAAGTAGCATTGTCAATGGTGTTCCAATGATGAAATTTAATGAATATTGAACAAGGATAAACGTGATCAATATAAATAAGTAGGCGCACACTTCCTTGCTTTTTAGTTGAAATTGACGATGTCAGAAATGCACGGAGCACTAAAATGTTAACTAAATATTATTATATTTGTAAAAAACAAAAAAGTTAAAATAAAAGTGAAATATAACAATACTAAAGTTTAAATACTTACATATTTTCTTAAAAATATTTGTGTTAACAAATTAATAACACTGGTATATATTAAATTAATGTCTTTTTGGAAAATGACTGCTATTTGTTTTCTTAGTACTTTGAATATTTATGCCAAACTCGATCAGCTACAGAAGATCTTTTTCCAACAATACTATACAGTTTCATTTAACGCAAATCATGAATAATGCAATGATCAAAATAAATAGCAATTATGTTTACTACTTATAACATGTTTCATCATTGATAACGTAATGTTGTTGTTGGTTTTCAAGGCGACGTTATAGCACACAATGACGTGCTCTGTTGAACCGTAAATTTCACAGAAACGAATTCTTCACACGTGTGAGGAATTCGTGCGAATTCTTCACACATGTGAAGAATACGTGCGAATATTTCACAAAAATCGCACGAATATGTCACAAATTTGTGAAATTTACGTTTGGCATCTCTACCCCTAGCAGAGCAAAAACGTATTTTTCACATGTTAAAACAGCACGAAAAAAATGCAATAAATGATTGTTTAGACGAAAACGTCACATGTACTTACAGATCGGCGAAAATATAACATTATTTGAAAAATAGGCGAAGCACAACACAACACGACAGAACAGAACAGAACAGAACAGAACAGAGAACAGAACATAACATAACAGAACAGAATATAATAGAATATAATAGAATTCCCATTAATGGTGTACAGTTTTAACGGCAACAAACAATGTATTAATTTGGCTTGTGTACAGCTGTACGGTCTACTTTTTTGTTTTTCTCTCATACAATCCATTAGGAAGAGACAGCGAAGCGCGAAATAACTTTGAAAATTTTAATCGTGTTCTTCGCGCTTCCCGTCAGTGCGTCTTCGTGCTCCATCATCGTGTTTTCGTGCATTGCCTAAAGGCCGATGCTCCAAGCGGAAGCTGCGATGACGATGCGTGATGGTGCAATGGCGATGCGTGAAGGTGCGATGGCGTTGCGCGAATGTGCAACAGTGATGCGCGAAGGTGCTATGGCGGTGCCAGAAGATGTAATGACGATGCACGAAGATGCGATGGCGGTGCCCGAAGGTGCGATGGCGAAGCGCAAAGGTGCGATGGCGTTGCGCGAATGTGCAATGGCGATGCGCGAAGGTGCAGCCATCGCACCTTCGCGCTTAGTCGTCGCATCTTTTCGCTTCGTTATCGATACATCGGGCTTCTATAGTCTTTTTTATGATAGCAGACATGACTGACCTCAATCTCTACCCAGAGTTGTCGTTCCTTGCATACACCTACATCTCTGTCGACGTCTCACCAAATACAAAGAACCTTGGCAAACAATAAAAAACGGTGGTAATGCAAAATTTCTTGATGACACGAATATTTTTCTGAATTAATTTCATATGAAATGCTTATATTACTAAGAAAACAATTTTCGGTTTGAATGTTTTAAATATACAGTAAATTATGCTCAGGATTATATTGCGGCAGAATAAAGGTTTGTACTTTGGCAAATCCCTCCGCCGTCAAAACTTTAAAATAGGCACCACCAAATCATCCCCATAGCGTAACAGAACAGCGATTTGTTTACCAGCACTTTCCAATATCACATAGATCTTAACAACCTACTTAAATTAAGCAGATAATAAGTCGTGTTTCTTTCGATTGTTTACATGTCAGTCAACGGCCGATAGTTGGTGGTGTCACGGTGTTGAAGTTCTGTTGCTATTTTTATATTTTAGCTATGGTCATGTGACAAATCATCATGTGATCGCAGACTACTTTCTTAGACGTTGACAGAGGTCAATGTAATGGCCTCTGGGAGAGATTGGACAGACCTAACGATAGGTATTGATAAAAATACTTTACATCATTTGGTCCGTTAAATGGGAGAGTTTTAATAACTTGACGTTTGATGCAAAAATAACATAGAACAGTCGTAAAGGTAAAATCGCGGGACGTTTACCATATTTTAATGATTACATGTTTGTCCGTAAACGAAACAAATGAAAATATCAATACAGGTAAATCCCTTTCATAAAGGTTCAGTACCTACGAATGTGTCCATACTACATGGGTGCCCCTGCTTTAGTGTGACCTTGACATTGAAGGTAGCCGCCTGGCGGTTGCATGCTTGTGTAATGAGGAATAAATGTGTCATGAGTAATTTGAAAATCGTGCTATGTATGTGGAATATACAGAGCGGACACGAATGCCCATACAAACTCTATGACCTCTAAACGCCCAGCGGCATTGACCATGAATATAGCCGCCCGGCCGTTGCGCCCTGCGCACCATTGTTTTATATGAGGAATATTTGTGCGAAAGTTATGGAGCCGACATGAAATTTCGGACGGACAGGCGCACGCTCGGACGGAGAGGGGTAACACATGTATGTGCCATAACGTCGTCAAATGGCACGTGCATAAATTATGCAGTGCGAGCTAAAGTAATCGATTTTGGCAAGTTATCTGTCTGTCCGTAAATATCTGTAGCAAAACCACATCGCAAATCTACATAAACATATCCG
Organism: Cyrtodaria siliqua; assembly: GCA_037043455.1. Taxonomy (NCBI): domain Eukaryota; kingdom Metazoa; phylum Mollusca; class Bivalvia; order Adapedonta; family Hiatellidae; genus Cyrtodaria; species Cyrtodaria siliqua. Next base: position 107,773 of record JAWPHD010005327.1, on the reverse strand, counting down.
TTGAAAAGCTAGAATGATTTAAAAAGTAACTCGCCGCAATATATCCAAACGATTCGCAAAATGCATTTTTTCTTTCCCGGTGGTAAAGTTCAAAGCGCAACATTCATGATAAGTTGTATCTTTAATCAGAGTATACTAGTATAGAGACTAAGTAGCCGACATTTAGTGGTTCCCGGATAGCTCGGTAGAGCATAGTCGTTACCAGCTATGGGCTTGTTAAAACTAAGGGGCTAACTAAGGTGTTAAAACCCAGGAAATCGTCAAATTATCCAATAATGGTACGTGACACTCTGTCGACCTAAAATGAATCAACGTACCAAGATTGGTACCTCTAGGTGCTGTAGTATAATCTATGGGTTATGATCCTTACTAGCTTTTTCTATTTCTGACATTGAAGGTCAAGATCACAGTGACCCAGTTTTGGCACCCAACATCTCAGCATCTCCCAATATGTATCCACATACCAAATTTGGTACTTGCATGTGCTGTATTATATGAGGTATTTCTCGGAAAACTAATAGAAAAATCATTGCTAAATCAGGGGCGCATAACTCTGCTTTTAATGATCGTATCTAAGCAAAAGTTTAACATGACCAAATGCAATATGACATTTTTGCTAAATCGAGGGCTATAACAACTCTGGCGTTTCTAGCCCATACTCGATCTTGACCGAGATCTTATAGTCATACACATTCTGTCCAAATATTATTAAGATTGGTCTTGAAATAAAGCCTCTAGAGTGTTACCAAGATCAAATACAGTTTCCTGTTAATCAAGGAAATAACTCTGGTGTTACTAGGCCGATATGACCGAAACTCGAACTTGGCTTGCATTTTATAAACATTCACATTCTGTCTTAATATGATTCAGATTGGTCAATAACTGACTCTACTGTAGTGTGTTAACAAGGTAGAATATGGCATTTTTGCTAAATCATGGGCCATAACTCTGGTCATACTTGTACGATCTGCCCCATAATCGAACTTGGTCGAGATCTTTTGGTCATATATGTTTTATCCAAGGAAGGTCAAGATTGCTTGAAAAATGTGGCCGCTAGACTGTTAACATACCAATTGTAGGATATAAGCGATAAACTGATCCTGTCAGCTGGCTGTGAAAAATACGTTCGTATGAAAAAGTAAAAAAAAAGTCAAACGCATATGTCACATCTTCGATTAGTGACATTTACGGCCGTATTTGTAACAAAAGTGTGAAGAATTCGCACGAATTCCTCACACGTGTGAAGAATTCGTTTCTGTGAAATTTACGGTTCAACAGTGCTCTGTGGCGGCTGCACAATGGTATTGTAAAGAATCATATTTCTTGAAATCTATTTCAAATAATTGTATCTTATTTACTGATATAAAAGAAAATAGAAAGTGTAGTTTATATATAAACTACACTTTCTATTTCATTTGATACCAGTAAATATGATACAATTACTTCAAATATATATATATATATATAAATATATTTATTTATATTTATCAGTCAAAAATCAAAGGGTCAAAACTCAGTTAAAAATGATTATGATATATCAAAACTCATTTTCTTCGCTATCATCTTCACATCGCATTTAGTCAGCGTGCCAATTATTAACATTTAGTGTCAAAACTTTGTTGCATAATATATTAATCTACACAATTCAAATATAATATTAACAAATATTTGTTTTGAATAATCGTAACCGAAACACCTCAGACCACAAGGTTTCAACTAAAAAATATAAAGTCTTCCGACTTCTACTTATATTAACAATTCTAATACGCCCGCACTATATAGCCTAGTTTAAAATATCTCGTTATATTGAACGATATATCACTGTAATTTTTGCAACGTTAGGAGAATAAGCATTGCGCTTTGCGCATAGCGCATTGTAACGTATGCAACGTTAGATGGTTAGGAGAGAAAGCAAAGCAATGCGAAAGATTTCAGATGTGTGCGTTATTTTCACATTTTAGGGGTATTAGAATAGAAATAGAACATCGTTTACGGTGAATTATCTATAATATATTACGGTTTGTCGTTCAATTGTAAACAATAATTTCACGAGCCCGAAGGGCGAGTGAAATTATTGTTTACAATTGAACTCCAAACCGTGATATATTAAACGATAATTCACCGTAAACGATGTTCTTCGGGCTCGTGAAATTATTGTTTACAATTGAACTCCAAACCGTGATATATTAAAAGATAATTCACAGTAAACGATGTTCTATTTCTTAATTCAACTGCCATACCAACAAAGTATCGGTTTCCAAATCGTACTTGGAACACCATATGCTACAAGGTGGCCTTCTTTTGAAACAGTTGCTAATAATATTTTTCAAAAAATATTGACACAACTGTAATAAACTAAAAAGATTACGTTTTAAAAAGATAACAAAGCTATAAAGCGAGTTGAATACAATGGATATACTTGCGCGGTTCTAAAAAAGCTGAAATATGTTGATCAGCCGTTAAATAACATTCCAAACCGATAATAGATGTGTTAACTATTATATGTGTGTGAAGTTGGCTCTGCGTTGGCTCTGCGTTCTACGTTCTCCGTTCTACATTCAACTTGAGTTCTCCGTTCTACATTCAACTAGAGTTCTCCGTTCTACATTCAACTTCAGTTTTCCGTTCTACATTCGAACCCAGTTCTCCGTTCTACAGTCGACTCCAGTTCTCCGTTCTACATTCGACTTGAGTTATCCGTTCTACATTCGACTTGAGTTCTCCGTTCTACATTCGACTCCAGTTCTCCGTTCTACATTCGACTTGAGTTATCCGTTCAACATTTAACTTGAGTTCTCCGTTCAACATTCAACTTGAGTTCTCCGTTCTACATTCAACTGCAGTTCTCCATTCTACATTCTAACCTAGTTCTCCGTTCTACATTCGACTTCAATTCTCCGTTCTACATTCGACTCCAGTTCTCCGTTTTACATTCAACTTGAGTTTTCCGTTCTACATTCGACTTGAGTTCTCAGTTCAACGTTTAACTTGAGTTCTCCGTTCAACATTCGACTCCAGTTCTCCGTTCTAAATTCACCTTGAGTTCTCCGTTCTACATTCGAATTGAGTTCTCCGTTCTACATTCGCCCTGAGTTCTCCGTTCTTCATTCGACTCTATTTCTCCGTGCTACGAAAAATTCAAAAAAATATATTTGTTAAAAAAATGACCCAAACCCCCAAAACTTCCCCCCACTCCCCCAAAAAAGAAATTCAATTTCTTTTCCCGTGTTATTTATGTATTAAGTTTTCTTGAAAATTTGTCCCAGAGTGAAAATTTGTCCCAGAGAAATATAGTTAGTCTTAAAATATGTTTGTTTTTCAACAAATAACACGAAAAAAAAGAACTTTAACTTTTTTTATTTTGTTTTATTTAATTTTTTTTATTTTTTTTTTTTTTTTTTAAATTAAGTTCCCAAAACCGATACAGCAACCTGTGTCTATGAAAGTTTCGATCAAATCTGATTATTTAAAACAGAATAACAATTCAGTGGTGTCTAAATAAACATGTTTATTTTATGATAAGCAATGAAATACTGTGTTTTATCAGTGAAATAAAAGTGTAATTCCACACTGTGGAATATAGAGTTTTATTCCCACAGTAGCTGCCACTTTTTGAATGTTCAACCAACACAAATGCATGCACAGTAACACGGATCACAAGATATTCCTACTGTTATATCCACTGTTTGTTTAATAACCATTTTTCTGTGACGTTAATGGTTTCAAAAAAGGTGATGTCATGTAACGTTTCGTTAGGTCATCGTGACTTGGAAAGAAGCGTGTGTAAAACGGTTTATTATATAACCTATAAATAGACGCGTTTTCATTGGCTAAAAAGTAATTTTTTAGAAAAAATATCTAGCGATATTGACCTGTTTTTTTTATATTGACCTGTTATCTGATATTGACCTGTTTTAAATAATTGTTTTTTTGATATTGACCTGTTTTATATAATTGTAAATTGAGGGTTATATAATAAAACAGTTATGGACTTTTCAGCTGTTATACATGATGTTGATATGTACCAAAAAATCATTATTGACCTCGGCTATCGCCTCGGTCAATAATGATTTTTTTGGTGCATATCACATCATGTATAACAGCTGAAAAGTCCATAATTGTATATTATTTACTGAAATTACTTAGATAATTGTTTGTAAAATCATAAAATAAAAAGAAAATTTGTTGTTTTATCATGAATAACATATTTTATTTCATCTCGAAGAGAGAAATCTTTGATATTTTCACTCATGCTTCGCATTCGTTAAAATATAACGTTTTCTCACTTCTCGATGAAATAAAATATGTTATTATATAACCTATAAATAGACGCGTTTTCATTGGCTAAAAAGTAATTTTTTAGAAAAAATATCTAGCGATATTGACCTGTTTTTTTTATATTGACCTGTTTTTTTGATATTGACCTGTTTTATATAATTGTTTTTTTGATATTGACCTGTTTTATATAATTGTAAATTGAGGGTTATATAATAAAACAGTTATGGACTTTTCAGCTGTTATACATGATGTTGATATGTACCAAAAAATCATTATTGACCTCGGCTATCGCCTCGGTCAATAATGATTTTTTTGGTGCATATCACATCATGTATAACAGCTGAAAAGTCCATAATTGTATATTATTTACTGAAATTACTTAGATAATTGTTTGTAAAATCATAAAATAAAAAGAAAATTTGTTGTTTTATCATGAATAACATATTTTATTTCATCTCGAAGAGAGAAATCTTTGATATTTTCACTCATGCTTCGCATTCGTTAAAATATAACGTTTTCTCACTTCTCGATGAAATAAAATATGTTATTATATAACCTATAAATAGACGCGTTTTCATTGGCTAAAAAGTAATTTTTTAGAAAAAATATCTAGCGATATTGACCTGTTTTTTTGATATTGACCTGTTTTATATAATTGTTTTTTTGATATTGACCTATTTTATATAATTGTAAATTGAGGGTTATATAATAAAACAGTTATGGACTTTTCAGCTGTTATACATGATGTTGATATGTACCAAAAAATCATTATTGACCTCGGCTATCGCCTCGGTCAATAATGATTTTTTTGGTGCATATCACATCATGTATAACAGCTGAAAAGTCCATAATTGTATATTATTCACTCCAAAACAACAAATATCCTCTATTTCTTTATTTCATCCTATCATTAATAATAATTCACGGACATAGTGAATCACTAAAAGCCTTTCGAAATAGTTGTTGCTATATACTATTATATTTAATAAAGCAATACTCATATAGTTTTCACGTTTTATTTCAAGTAAAATCAAACAAACCAATGTCGTAAGCCAGAACGTTTTCCCACAATATGATAAACTATACTGAAGGGAAAAAGAAACGCGACACGGGAATTTCCGCTTTATATTGTATGTAGAATATGCTGCTGTTAATCGAATGGTGCATGGCTGCGTAAGACCTTCCCTTTCGAAAAAAAAAGACTAAAACAACACATAACACTGCAAATAGTATTCCTTCAAATATTGACAGAGTTCGCGTTTGGCTCAAGCATGTGAGCAAACTTAGGATGCAAACTTAGGATGCAAACTTTTGCAAACTCTTTACGTTAAATACAGTACTGAAATGGCTCAATTTTTCAAAGAGGAATTTCAACATTTATGAATTTCTTGTTAAAAAGTGTACTGTGATAAAAACGTCTGTAACATCACAGTTGTGCCTTTCTCTAACTAACTGCAAGTTTTTTCTTACAAAACATCTTGGGATTTCTTTGGAATATTATGTGGAATTAAGTGTGCAGCATATACAATATAAAGCAGAAATTCCAGTGTCTCGTTTTTTTCCCCTTCTTTATATTTTATTAGGTTCAGCAAAGCGAATTCTGTAGACACATACGACTCCAGTTCTCCGTTCTACATTCGAACCTAGTTCTCCATTCTACATTCGAATGCATTTCTCCGTTCTACGTTTAACTGCAGTTCTCCGTTCTACATTCGACTCCAGTTCTTCGTTCTACATTCAACTTCCGTTCTCCGTTCTGCATTCAACTTCATTTCTCCGTTCTACATTCGACTCCAGTTCTCCGTTCTACATTCAACTGCAGTTCTCCGTTCTACATTCGAGTTCAGTTCTGCGTTCAACATTCGGACACATTTCTGCGTTCAACATTCGGACACAGTACTGCGTTCAACATTTGAAGCCAGTTCTGCTTTGAGCATTTGAACCAAGTTCAGCATTTTAATAATATTTCTTCCGTTTTACATTCGACTTGAGTTCTCCGTTCTACATTCAAATTTAGTTCTCCGTTCTACATTCAACTGCAGTTCTCCGTTCGACATTCAACTTCAGTTCTCCGTTCTACATTCGACTCCAGTTCTCCGTTCTACATTCGAACCTAGTTATCCGTTCTACATTCGAACCCAGTTCTCCGTTCTACATTTGATTCTAGATCTCCGTTCTACATTTGAACCCAGTTCTCCGTTCTACATTCAACTTGAGTTCCCGTTCTACATTCGAACCCAGTTCTCCGTTCTACATTCGATTCCAGTTCTCCGTTCGACATTCAGCTTCAGTTCTCCGTTCTACATTCGACTCCAGTTCTCCGTTCTACATTCGAACCTAGTTCTCCATTCTACATTCGAATGCATTTCTCCGTTCTACGTTTAACTGCAGTTCTCCGTTCTACATTCGACTCCAGTTCTCCGTTCTACATTCAACTTCCGTTCTCCGTTCTGCATTCAACTTCATTTCTCCGTTCTACATTCGACTCCAGTTCTCCGTTCTACATTCAACTGCAGTTCTCCGTTCTACATTCGAGCTCAGTTCTGCGTTCAACATTCGGACACAGTTCTGCGTTCAACATTCGGACCCAGTACTGCGTTCAACATTTGAAGCCAGTTCTGCTTTGAGCATTTGAACCAAGTTCAGCATTTTAATAATGTTTCTTCCGTTTTACATTCGACTTGAGTTCTCCGTTCTACATTCAAATTTAGTTCTCCGTTCTACATTCAACTGCAGTTCTCCGTTCGACATTCAACTTCAGTTCTCCGTTCTACATTCGACTCCAGTTCTCCGTTCTACATTCGAACCTAGTTATCCGTTCTACATTCGAACCCAGTTCTCCGTTCTACATTCGATTCTAGATCTCCGTTCTACATTTGAACCCAGTTCTCCGTTCTACATTCAACTTGAGTTCCCGTTCTACATTCGAACCCAGTTCTCCGTTCTACATTCGATTCCAGTTCTCCGTTCGACATTCAGCTTCAGTTCTCCGTTCTACATTCGACTCCAGTTCTCCGTTCTACATTGAACTGCAGTTCTCCGTTCTACATTCGAACGCAGTTCTCCGTTGAGTTATCCGTTCTACATTCGTCTCCAGTTCTCCGTTCTACATTCAACTTCAGTTCTCCGTTCTACATTCGACTCCAGTTCTCCGTTCTACATTCAACTGCAATTCTCCGTTCTACATTCGAACGCACCTCTCCTTCAACATTTGGACCAGTTCTGCGTTCAACATTTGGACCAGTTCTGCGTTCAACATTCGAAGCCAGTACTGCGTTCAACATTTGAAGCCAGTTCGGCTTTGACCATTTGGACCAAGTTCAGCATTTTAATAATGTTTCTTCCGTAATGAAAGAATTATAAAATGCAACTGATTCGATTAAAGCAGCACTGTTCATATCATTACATATTTCAGAAAGCTTTGTTGACTTTAAACATTTAGCGGTTAACGGATTCCTCGAAACGCTATATGTTAAATTTTATAACATTTAACGTTTAGAGGAAGTTTTAACATTTAGCGGAATTTTAACATTTAGCGGTGCTACACAGAGTTAGGATACGTACAAATACAGTTCATATTGGATTATAGCAAAACGTTACTGTACATACACATGAGGTAACATTAATGACAACCAGTTTGTAATGTCAGGGACAATTGTTTGAACATATGGATATTTAGTCATGTTTAAGTAATGATGTGTAAGATGCAATGTATCAAATGTGCCGTGCTCTATCGCTAATAAATATTACCGTGTGTATTGCCGTAATAGTCAAATTCGCAAAGTATGATTAAGGTAACATCATATACACAGACAGCAACATTAAAGACAATTTTATTATAGCACGAATCACTCGTTTTCGTGTTAGATATTGTGTTCTTTTTGTTTTTTAAAAATTGTGAAAGTGTATTAAGCTTCCCAGAATAACTCCACAAAGCAACTACAGTAATGACTGATGCAAAACTGATAAAACCTCTGGAGTAGTCTTAGGTGTAACAGCGTCATTGATGTTACCCAATTTTACAATAACACAAGTGATCCATATGAAAATAATAAGTGGTCTTATTTTGTTTTAAAGCAGATGTGCACACTTATCATGTATTACAAATTGTTGCCATTAATCCTATAGTCATAACTGGGTGTGCAAAACTGATAATATGTCTAGAGTTGTCTTTGGTTTTAGAAAATGTGTCGTTGATATTACCAGTTTTCACAGGAACACCAGTTTAACGATTTGAAAATACCAAATGGTTTACTGTTTGTATTAAAACAGATGTGCCAAAATGGTACAGTTATTCCAAAATGACGCCACTACACGTTTACCGTGATAACTGTGACGCACAACTAATATGTATGGAATGGTCATTGGTGTTTCAGTATGTCCTTGATGTTACTGCAGTGTATGTGCTCTTATCCCTACGTATTTGGATATAGTGGTACCATTGATATTGTCATATGTTTTAGTTTGCAATTTCTATTTAAAATGTTATTGTTTGAGATAATTCAAATAGTGTTTAGGACAAGATAATGCTAAATCTTTTTATTTTGTTTCAGTTGATTTTAACAATGATAAAGAGCCATTTATCCCAATATTTAGTTTTGATGTATAAAAACAGTAATGTATGAGTCACATTAGTATGTTATTTTACTTTATACATTCGGTTTCACCGTTTATGAATTAATCAAACAAGTTCAATAACATCAGTTACCCGCAAAGGCTTCACTGGTTTGTTGTGGTGTTACAGGCACATGGCAATGGTTGTGCTGTGTTGAACCGTAAATTTCACAGAAACGAATTCTTCACACGTGTGAGGAATTCGTGCGAATTCTTCACACATGTGAAGAATACGTGCGGATATTTCACAAAAATCGCACGAATATGTCACAAATCTGTGAAATTTACGTTTGGCATCTCTACCCCTAGTAGAGCAAAAACGTATTTTTCACATGTTAAAACAGCACGAACAAACTGCAATAAATGATTGTTTAGACGAAAACGTCACATGTACATACAGATCGGCGAAAAAATAACATTATTAGAAAATTAGGCGGAGCACAACACAACACGACTGAACAAAACAGAACAGAACAGAGAATGGAACAGAACAGAATAGAATAGAATAGAATAGAATAGAATAGAATAGAATATAATAAAATTCCCATTAATGGTGTGCAGTTTTAACGGCAACAATGTATTAATTTGGCTTGTGTACAGCTGTACGGTGTACGTTTTTGGTTTGTTTTCTCTCATACGATCCATTAGGAAGAGACGGCGAAGCGCGAAATAACTGAAGTTCTTCGCGCTTCCCCAGTGCGTCTTCGTGCTCCATCATCGTGTTTTCGTGCATTGCCTAATGGCGATGCGCGAAGGTGCAATAGTGATGCGCGAAGGTGCGATGGCGGTGCCATAAGATATAATGACGATGCACGAAGATGCGATGGCGGTGCCCGAAGGTGCGATGGCGAAGCGCAAAGGTGCGATGACGTTGCGCGAATGTGCAATGGCGATGCGCGAAGGTGCAGCCATCGCACCTTCGCGCTTCGTCGTCGCATCTTTTCGCTTCGTTATCGAAACATCGGGCTTCTATAGTCTTTTTTTATGATAGCAGACATGACAGACCTAACGACATGTATTGATAAAAATACTTTACATCATTTGGTCCGTTAAATGGGAGAGTTTTAATAACTTGGCGTTTGATGCAAAAATAACATAGAACAGTCGTAAAGGTAAAATCGCACGACGTTTACCATATTTTAATGGTTACATGTTTGTCCGTAAACGAAACATATGAAAATATCAATACAGGTAAACCCTTTCATAAAGGTTCATTATCTACAAATGTGTCCATACTACATGGGTGCCCCTGCTTTAGTGCGACCTTGACATTGAAGGTAGCCACCTGGCAGTTGCACGCTTGTGTTATGAGGAATAAATGTGTCATGAGTAATTTGAAAATCGGTCTATGTATGTGGAATATACAGAGCGGACACGAATGTCCATACAAACGCTATGACCTCTAAGCGCCCAGCGACATTGACCATGAATATAGCCGCCCGGCCGTTGCGCGCTGCGCACCATTGTTTTATATGAGGAATAATTGTGCGAAAGTTAAGAAGCCGACATGAAATTTCGGCCGGACAGGCGCACGCACGGACGGACAGGGGTAACACATTTATGACCTTGAAGGTCAAGATCATAGTGACCCAGTTTTGGCACCCAACATCTCAGCATCCCAATATGTATCCACAGACCAAATTTGGTACTTGCATGCGCTTTATTATATGAGTTATTGCTCGGAAAACCAATAGAACAATCATTGCTAAATCAGGGGCGCATAACTCTGCTTTTAATGATCCCATCTAAGCGAAAGATTAACTTGACCAAATGCAATATTGCATTTTTGCTAAATCGAGGGCAATAACAACTCTGGCGTTTCTAGCGCAAGTATGTTTGAACCGGTGCTTTGAACCGGTGCTTCAATAAACAAATTATGCATTGGGTGTTTAACGGCTGATCAACACATCATAGGTTATTTAGAGCCGTGCAAGTTCCACACGCATTCACAGTGTTCTTTTCACAACTGTATATTTTTATATATTCTACAAATAGTCCTCGATAAAGGGAAGCAGTATTAATAAATTCTGTAAAGGGTATCCGTTGGAAGCAACGAACACGTTCATGAGAGAATAGTGCAGTGGCAGACTCGGTTTTATTAACAATGATCATGAAAGGTAAATAAGGTGCAACACCTCTCAAGCTCCATAGCACCGGTGAAAGCGGTATCAGAGAGACTGGGTTTGATTTAAAACTTAAAATGCAACAGGAAAATTTTATTAGAGTCTTGTCAATAACTACTCCGAAAATAGAACGGAGAACTACAGCTGAATGTAGAACGGAGAACTGAAGTTGAATGTAGAACGGAGAACTAGAGTCGAATGTAGAACGGAGAATTGGAGTAGAATGTAATACGGAGAACTAGAGTCTTTGTTTAGTTTGTTTGTATGGTGTTTTATGTCATTTTCAACACATGTTAGGTTATAAATGACAATCGATTTTTTTGTGGTGGAGGCAGACCACCCTCATTTCCTGGGTAGAACCAGTACTATATACCTCCCGCCATCCGTAAAAATCGACACTTCGGAGCTCCCGAATGTAGAACGGAGAACTAGAGTCGAATGTAGAACGGAGAACTCGTCGAATGTAGAACAGAGAACTGGAGTCGAATGTAGAACTGAGAACTGGGTTCGAATGTAGAACGGAGAACTATGTTCGAATGTAGAATGGAGAACTCAAGTCGAATGTAGAACGGAGAACTCAAGTTGACTGTAGAACGGAGAACTGGAGTCGAATGTGGGTTTGAATGTAGAACGGAGAACTAGGTTCGAATGTAGAATGGAGAAATCAAGTCGAATGTAAAACGGAGAACTGGAGTCCAATGTAGAACGGAGAGCTGGGTTCGAATGTAGAACGGAGAACTCAAGTTGAATGTAGAACGGAGAACTGGAGTCAAATGTAGAACGGAGAATTGAAGTCGAGTGTAGAACGGAGAACTGCAGTTGAATGTAGAACGGATAACTCAAGTTGAATGTAGAACGGAGAACTGTGTTCGAATGTAGAACGGAGAACTAGGTTCGAATGTAGAACGGAGAACTAGGTTCGAATGTAGAACGGAGAACTGGAGTCGAATGTGTCTGCAGAATTTGCTTTGCTTAACCTAATAAAATATATTGAAGGAAAAAAGAAACACGACACTGTAATTTCCGCCATATATTGTATATGCTGCACACTTAATTTCACATAATATTCCAAAGAAATCCCAAGATGTTTTGTAAGAAAAAAACGTGCAGTTAGTTAGAGAAAGGACACAACTTTGATGTTATAGACGTTTTAATCACAGTACACTTTTTAACAAGAAATTCATAAATGTTGAAATTCCTCTTTGAAAAATTGAGCCATTTCAGTACTGTATTTAACGTAAAGAGTTTGCAAACGTTTGCATCCTAAGTTTTCTCACATGCTTGGGCCAAACGCGTACTCTGTCAGTATTGAAACTTTGAAGGAATACTATTTGCTGTGTTATGTGTTGTTTTTGTCTTTTTTTCGAAAGGAAAAGTCTTCTTTTTTTTTTTTTTTCATAAATCTTTATTTATTTACAATTAAGAACCAGATGTCTGGACAGCACTCTTAAACAGAAGAGATTACTGGAATAATTAAAAAATGCTCACTATGAAAAAAAAAACACTATCACTGTTCATGTCCAATAATATCACACACAGTACTGTTCATGTCCGTTGAAAAACCGATTTAACACTGGTGATTTATTATGTCCAGGGGAAAAGAGTTTGTATGTTATTTAAAGAATTAGTGAGCATAAATTATTAATACTATACTTAGAGTAACACTTAACAAAAGCAATTGAAAAAACCGTAAGCGAGTGCCGGTTACAATATATCTAAGTAAATGTTGTTGAGAAACTATATTTTACGAAAGAAAGGAAAGGTCTTACGCAACCATGCACCATTCGATTAACAGCAGCACATTCTACATACAATGTATAGCGGAAATTCCCGTGTCGCGTTTCTTTTTCCCTTCAGTATAGTTTATCAATAGTGTGGGGAAAACGTTCTGGTTACGGCATTGGTTTGTTTGATTTTACTTCAGATAAAACGTGAAAACTATATGAGTATTGCTTTATTATATATAATAGTATATAGCAACAACTATTTCGAAAGGCTTTTAGTGATTCACAATGTCAGTTAATTATTATTAATGATAAGATGAAATAAAGAAACAGTTTATAAAGATACCACTGGATTGTTCTACTGTTTTAAATATAGTATATATCAACGTCTTGTTCCTAACTGTATTAATAATCATATTTGATCAAAACTGTCTTTGATACAGGTTGCTATATCGGTGTTGGGAATAAAAATAAAATCAAAAGAAAACACCAAAAAATTAAATACAAAAAGTTAAAAGTTCTTTTTTTCGTGTTATTTGTTGAAAACAAACATAGTTTAAGACTAACTACATTACTCTCGGACATATTTGGGTTTTGATTGTTGAACTCCGAGCTGGTAATGTCGAACTCCGAGTTGGGTTTGAATGTCGAACTCCACGCTGAGAATGTTGAACTCCGAGCTGGGTTCAAATGTCAAATGTCGAACTCCGAGCTGGGCTTCGAGCTGGGAATGTTGAACTCCGAGTTGAGTTTGAATGTCGAACTCCGAGCTGCGAATGTCGAACTCGGAGTTGAATTCGAATGTTGAATTTTGGAATTTTTTAAACTTTGAATTGTGCAATTTAAATTTTGTATTTTGAAATTTTTGAAATTTTGAAATTTTGGAAAATATGAAATTTTGGAAAATTTGAAATTTTGTAATTTTGAAATTTTGAAATTTTTGAAATTTTGAATTTTGAAATTTTGGAAATTTTGAAATTTTGGAAAATTTGAAATTTTGAAATTTTGAAATTTGAAATTTCCAAAATTTCAAAATTTCCAAAATTCTGGAATTTTTGAAATTTTGAATTTTGAATTTTGATTTTGAAATTTTGAAATTTTGAATGTTGAACTCCGAGCTGCGAATGTCGAACTCCGTGTTGGATTTGAATGTTGAACTCCGAGCTGGCAATGTCGAACTCCGTGTTGGGTTCGAATGTTGAACTCCGACCTGCGAATGTCGAACTCCGTGTTGGGTTTGAATGTCGAACTCGCTGCTGACAAATGAATGTTGAACTCCGTGCTGCAAATGTCGAACTCCGTGTTGGGTTCGAATGTTGAACTCCGTGCTGCAAATATCGAACTCCGTGTTGGGTTCGAATGTTGAACTCCGTGCTGCGAATGTCGAACTCCGTGTTGGGTTCGAATGTTGAACTCCGTGCTGCGAATGTCGAACTCCGTGTTGGGTTCGAATGTTGAACTCCGTGCTGCGAATGTCGAACTCCGTGTTGGGTTTGAATGTCGAACTCGCTGCTGACAAATGAATGTTGAACTCCGTGCTGCAAATGTCGAACTCCGTGTTGGGTTCGAATGTTGAACTCCGTGCTGCAAATGTCGAACTCCGTGTTGGGTTCGAATGTTGAACTCCGTGCTGCGAATGTCGAACTCCGTGTTGGGTTCGAATGTTGAACTCCGTGCTGCGAATGTCGAACTCCGTGTTGGGTTCGAATGTTGAACTCCGTGCTGCGAATGTCGAACTCCGTGTTGGGTTTGAATGTCGAACTCGCTGCTGACAAATGAATGTTGAACTCCGTGCTGCAAATGTCGAACTCCGTGTTGGGTTCGAATGTTGAACTCCGTGCTGCAAATGTCGAACTCCGTGTTGGGTTCGAATGTTGAACTCCGTGCTGCGAATGTCAAACTCCGTGTTGGGTTCGAATGTTGAACTCCGTGCTGCGAATGTCGAACTCCGTGTTGGGTTTGAATGTCGAACTCGCTGCTGACAAATGAATGTTGAACTCCGTGCTGCAAATGTCGAACTCCGTGTTGGGTTCGAATGTTGAACTCCGTGCTGCGAATGTCGAACTCCGTGTTGGGTTCGAATGTTGAACTCCGTGCTGCGAATGTCAAACTCCGTGTTGGGTTCGAATGTTGAACTCCGTGCTGCGAATGTCGAACTCCGTGTTGGGTTTGAATGTCGAACTCGCTGCTGACAAATGAATGTTGAACTCCGTGCTGCAAATGTCGAACTCCGTGTTGGGTTCGAATGTTGAACTCCGTGCTGCGAATGTCGAACTCCGTGTTGGGTTCGAATGTTGAACTCCGTGCTGCGAATGTCGAACTCCGTGTTGGGTTCGAATGTTGAACTCCGTGCTGCGAATGTCGAACTCCGTGTTAGGTTTGAATGTCGAACTCGCTGCTGACAAATGAATGTTGAACTCCGTGCTGCAAATGTCGAACTCCGTGTTGGGTTCGAATGTTGAACTCCGTGCTGCAAATGTCGAACTCCTTGTTGGGTTCGAATGTTGAACTCCGTGCTGCGAATGTCGAACTCCGTGTTGGGTTCGAATGTTGAACTCCGTGCTGCGAATGTCGAACTCCGTGTTGGGTTCGAATGTTGAACTCCGTGCTGCGAATGTCGAACTCCGTGTTGGGTTCGAATGTTGAACTCCGTGCTGCGAATGTCGAACTCCGTGTTGGGTTCGAATGTTGAACTCCGTGCTGCGAATGTCGAACTCCGTGTTGGGTTCGAATGTTGAACTCCGTGCTGCGAATGTCGAACTCCGTGTTGGGTTCGAATGTTGAACTCCGTGCTGCGAATGTCGAACTCCGTGTTGGGTTTGAATGTCGAACTCGCTGCTGACAAATGAATGTTGAACTCCGTGCTGCAAATGTCGAACTCCGTGTTGGGTTCGAATGTTGAACTCCGTGCTGCAAATGTCGAACTCCGTGTTGGGTTCGAATGTTGAACTACGTGCTGCCAATGTCGAACTCCGTGTTGGGTTCGAATGTTGAACTCCGTGCTGCGAATGTCGAACTCCTTGTTGGGTTCGAATGTTGAACTCCGTGCTGCGAATGTCGAACTCCGTGTTGGGTTCGAATGTTGAACTCCGTGCTGCGAATGTCGAACTCCGTGTTGGGTTCGAATGTTGAACTCCGTGCTGCGAATGTCGAACTCCGTGTTGGGTTCGAATGTTGAACTCTGTGCTGCGAATGTCAAACTCCGTGTTGGGTTCGAATGTTGAACTCCGTGCTGCGAATGTCGAACTCCGTGTTGGGTTTGAATGTCGAACTCGCTGCTGACAAATGAATGTTGAACTCCGTGCTGCAAATGTCGAACTCCGTGTTGGGTTCGAATGTTGAACTCCGTGCTGCGAATGTCGAACTCCGTGTTGGGTTCGAATGTTGAACTCCGTGCTGCGAATGTCGAACTCCGTGTTGGGTTCGAATGTTGAACTCCGTGCTGCGAATGTCGAACTCCGTGTTGGGTTTGAATGTCGAACTCGCTGCTGACAAATGAATGTTGAACTCCGTGCTGCAAATGTCGAACTCCGTGTTGGGTTCGAATGTTGAACTCCGTGCTGCAAATGTCGAACTCCGTGTTGGGTTCGAATGTTGAACTCCGTGCTGCCAATGTCGAACTCCGTGTTGGGTTCGAATGTTGAACTCCGTGCTGCGAATGTCGAACTCCGTGTTGGGTTCGAATGTTGAACTCCGTGCTGCGAATGTCGAACTCCGTGTTGGGTTCGAATGTTGAACTCCGTGCTGCGAATGTCGAACTCCGTGTTGGGTTCGAATGTTGAACTCCGTGCTGCGAATGTCGAACTCCGTGTTGGGTTCGAATGTTGAACTCCGTGCTGCGAATGTCGAACTCCGTGTTGGGTTCGAATGTTGAACTCCGTGCTGCGAATGTCGAACTCCGTGTTGGGTTCGAATGTTGAACTCCGTGCTGCGAATGTCGAACTCCGTGTTGGGTTCGAATGTTGAACTCCGTGCTGCGAATGTCGAACTCCGTGTTGGGTTCGAATGTTGAACTCCGTGCTGCGAATGTCGAACTCCGTGTTGGGTTCGAATGTTGAACTCCGTGCTGCGAATGTCGAACTCCGTGTTGGGTTCGAATGTTGAACTCCGTGCTGCGAATGTCGAACTCCGTGTTGGGTTTGAATGTCGAACTCGCTGCTGACAAATGAATGTTGAACTCCGTGCTGCAAATGTCGAACTCCGTGTTGGGTTCGAATGTTGAACTCCGTGCTGCAAATGTCGAACTCCGTGTTGGGTTCGAATGTTGAACTCCGTGCTGCCAATGTCGAACTCCGTGTTGGGTTCGAATGTTGAACTCCGTGCTGCGAATGTCGAACTCCGTGTTGGGTTCGAATGTTGAGATCCGTGCTGCGAATGTCGAACTCCGTGTTGGGTTCGAATGTTGAACTCCGTGCTGCGAATGTCGAACTCCGTGTTGGGTTCGAATGTTGAACTCCGTGCTGCGAATGTCGAACTCCGTGTTGGGTTCGAATGTTGAACTCCGTGCTGCGAATGTCGAACTCCGTGTTGGGTTCGAATGTTGAACTCCGTGCTGCGAATGTCGAACTCCGTGTTGGTTTCGAATGTTGAACTCCGTGCTGCGAATGTCGAACTCCGTGTTGGGTTCGAATGTTGAACTCCGTGCTGCGAATGTCGAACTCCGTGTTGGGTTCGAATGTTGAACTCCGTGCTGCGAATGTCGAACTCCGTGTTGGGTTCGAATGTTGAACTCCGTGCTGCGAATGTCAAACTCCGTGTTGGGTTCGAATGTTGAACTCCGTGCTGCGAATGTCGAACTCCGTGTTGGGTTTGAATGTCGAACTCGCTGCTGACAAATGAATGTTGAACTCCGTGCTGCAAATGTCGAACTCCGTGTTGGGTTCGAATGTTGAACTCCGTGCTGCGAATGTCGAACTCCGTGTTGGGTTCGAATGTTGAACTCCGTGCTGCGAATGTCGAACTCCGTGTTGGGTTCGAATGTTGAACTCCGTGCTGCGAATGTCGAACTCCGTGTTGGGTTTGAATGTCGAACTCGCTGCTGACAAATGAATGTTGAACTCCGTGCTGCAAATGTCGAACTCCGTGTTGGGTTCGAATGTTGAACTCCGTGCTGCGAATGTCGAACTCCGTGTTGGGTTCGAATGTTGAACTCCGTGCTGCGAATGTCGAACTCCGTGTTGGGTTCGAATGTTGAACTCCGTGCTGCGAATGTCGAACTCCGTGTTGGGTTCGAATGTTGAACTCCGTGCTGCGAATGTCGAACTCCGTGTTGGGTTCGAATGTTGAACTCCGTGCTGCGAATGTCGAACTCCGTGTTGGGTTTGAATGTCGAACTCGCTGCTGACAAATGAATGTTGAACTCCGTGCTGCAAATGTCGAACTCCGTGTTGGGTTCGAATGTTGAACTCCGTGCTGCAAATGTCGAACTCCGTGTTGGGTTCGAATGTTGAACTCCGTGCTGCGAATGTCGAACTCCGTGTTGGGTTCGAATGTTGTACTCCGTGCTGCGAATGTCGAACTCCGTGTTGGGTTCGAATGTTGAACTCCGTGCTGCGAATGTCGAACTCCGTGTTGGGTTCGAATGTTGAACTCCGTGCTGCGAATGTCGAACTCCGTGTTGGGTTTGAATGTCGAACTCGCTGCTGACAAATGAATGTTGAACTCCGTGCTGACAAATCTGTAACAAATCCGTAACAGAACGAATGTCGAACGCCGAACTACGAACTCCGAGCTAACTTCTCACACCTTTAAAAAATTGATACATTTTGACTTAAGTTGAGATGTTGCTAAGAAGCTATATGAATACGGACCCAGGACATGTCGAGTTCACCTTAACTGTTGCATAACCACTTGCACTTAACCTGAGTTTTGAGTCAGTATTAAACATACGTCGGAATATATGTGTTCTCTAAATTGTTAAATATGATCGATTGATTGATGCATTGATTGATTGATTGAATATTTGATTGATTTATTTTTTATTTATTTCTACGGTGATCAAATTTCTTTATAAAAAGTTATCAAATTTTAAATTTCCTTTTTTCACAATTATTGTTAGCAGATGGAATCAAACGTTCTATGATGCAGCAAGTGTTAAGACACTTACCCTAATCTCACACTATTCAACTAATTAAAATAAAGGTATACGAAAATATCGTAGATTGAATAATCTGTACATTTGTTTGATGCAACAAAATGATATTCTTCCGACAGAAAAAAAAAGTGACACACTGAATACTTTTGTTTTTAAAAACGAATGCGTAGAATCAGTATACACAAACACACTTGTTTAAGCAAACAAATACCAATATGATGTCTTTACAAAATAGGTTATTTCTCATCTAATATAGTATTCATCGACTTATCATTGGATTATATGTCTTAAATATATCTCTTCCCTACCATGTGGATACTTTTCTGTAGAAAGAAACGATTTTTATGAATTATAGATACTATTTCAGCAGAACGTGTAAACAAATACACAGCCCGTTGTAAAGAAAATATCCATTGATAGTGAGTCGTTAAAAAAGCTAACTTTGGTCAAAATATATGGGGTTTTCATCATTATTTGCAAATGTGTGTGTTTAGCCATCAAATATTAAGTTTTATATTATTTCCTTTATTTCGTAAAAGAAAGTAATGATACAATTTTTTATAGAGGAGGAAATCATAGAAATGCCTGCAGCTGATATTTCGACCTAGATGTTTTCATTAATATAATACTTTTCGAAGTATTGAATTTCACTTTATTGTTCGCTGAACTATGATCGTGAAAACCGACAAACAGCAAAAAAAGAAACACACACATACTGCATTTTCCACGTTTTTACGTTCACAAATTGGACTTGTCGAACTACTATAACCTTAAACGACAATTTACAATAAGTGTTTTTCTTAATTTATATTACAGTCAATTTTATAATTGAAGATATTTGCTTCAAATCTCTATCTCTACCCGGCGGCATTTTTCAAAGATACCGATACATCAAAATTAGAAATCACATACTAGGTACAGGTATTTCATTTAATATTAATTTATTATGTTTATGGTTTCTAGAGGATCTTGTTTGATTATAACTAATGAAATGTGCTTCCTCATATGAAATAAGTTTTTTATGTTTAGCAGATGTGACGATCGCATTTTCAGAGGAATTCGCACGATTAAACAGAATAAATTTAATACTGTCTGGATCTTTTCTGTAAGTTTTAATATCACGTGCATGTTTAGAATTAGCTAAGGCAGAGATGAGAATGTATTTATCGAATTCCTTTTATTTGTGCCTCCATCAGGAAATATGAAATATAATCCAAATCTTTACACAAATAATAAAACAGCCATATGGCAAATCCGTTTAATCTTAAGATATAGTACGGCAATAAAACTGATCTCATCTATTGAACACGGAACTGAATCATTGATATTCCCTTTGTGCAGACGGGAGCCAACATGTCTTGGTAGAAAACAACGTTCAGTATTAAACTACGACCAAACAAACACTCATACACACAAAAACATAGGTATTTTTTTGATCGGACAAGAAATGTAACATTCGCAGAAGACAGACAAGAAACGAAAATGGGGTTTTCTAGGGGATGAATCAAAACCTAAATATTGGCTTTACAAATTGCATGTTGTAAAATTAAAACAATTGATAGATCATTGTAAAAAGGTTATCGATTTTTTTCCCAGTAAAACATGTTTGTAAATGAGTTTTATTATTTAATATACGTTATGATAAAATCCGGCTGATATAAGCTTTCCCATCGCTCAACAGAATTAAGACGGGACCACGTAATAAAAGCCGACACGCATTCACCATAGGGGTCCGGCTCATGTGCTTTGTCGCTAAGTACCAGTTGAGATCGAACAAAAGTGGCTGCCGATTGAAACAAAATTAGACGGTTGTAAATAGAAGAGAAAATGTAGGTTCCATTGAATTAACTGGTAAGGAAAACAATTAGCATTCATTATCTGCGGTGACGACTAAATGACCCGTGTTCTAGTTTCGTACGCAACTGCCGTTAGAGTTGTTGTTTACAGAGTGACTGTGTTTAGGCACGGGGTCTTCCGACTAAAAATTTGGACCAGTTTTTCAACGTTCCGATGACGATTTCTCAGTACTGTATTGGTATTTAGCGACAAAGCACATGAGCCGGACCCCTATGGCATTTACAACATACAATACTTACAATGGTATATGCGACACCACAAACATAATCGGGTTGACAGACGTGGGTCCGCCTTGTAACACACACATATACACCCACACCAATATATAAAATAAACAGAGGATCGTACATGAGTACTCATTCATTATTGAATTTATTAAACGAGTTGGCAAAATGATAATGCGAGGCTCTTATATCATTTTTGCTAACTCGTTTAATAAATTCAATAATGAATGAGAACGAATGTTAGATACCATTCATCACATAACTCACATATCGACTTATTGCATTTTGCCTGTCGCTTTAACACGCGAAACCGACATAAACCGTGGGAATTGGACCATAGTCATTATCGATTTATTTGACATCGTATACTGGGCTTATTTGCATACTTATACAACTAGTGGTATATCGAAAATATAGAATGTTGTTATTCCACTCCCACACCGTAAGTTATGTGATAATAGCAGTTATTCACATCTCAAACACATTACCTTGAGATACGTTGATTTATAAAGAACTCGATGCGATTATATTTCAATAAAACACTGGGTATTTCACCATACTAAAAATAATCAAATTTATGACTTATTGAAAGGCCTAGTTTAATACCATTTTATTGGTTCGTCTGGTAGCAATATGGGCTTAGATGTATGGATAGTGTCTTAATGCCATGATTGTTCACCTGGAAGTATGTATGGATAGTGTCTGAATGCCATAGTTGCTCACCTGGAAGAATGTGTGCTGGTATTGGTTGTTGTTTCAACATCCACCACCAACTTGGCAGCAAGTAAAGCCAGGTGTTGAAGAAGTGAACTTAGTGGAGATATTATTTCTCAATTAACGTAAATATTTAAATGCAATTTACATCAAATATTTACATAGATCTAAATGTATGCTTATCACGTGTTGTAAAATAATTAGACAGATTGCTCTTTTTAAATGAATGAATGAAAAATGATGCAATTTATTATGCCTCGTGAAAATAACTAATGGATATAATGCAAATCCAATTGCAAATCCAATGGTTCAAAATTGTTTTCAGGGCATATGTTTACTTTTATTGCATACGCATTTACAAGCTCCGTTTACTTTCAATGTAACAGGAAACGTCAATATTCGCCCATATTGACGTGTAGTAAAGTCATATTGCGAGTGTAATATATACGTGTTCGTGATTGGTGCACTTTTCTGTTCATGTCAAAGAAAGTATGTCACATGATGTAAACAATGTTGATTTCATTGTAAAATTCCCATTATATAATGACAATATGTTTGTTTCAAATAAATGTTTTTGGTGAAAATTAAATATTACAGCCTTGTATTCTCTCTAATTTAAAAATGCATATGCAATATAAAGGTTATTAGATTTATATTGGGATATATGCACTCGTTCTTTTGCGCATAAATATTGCGCTCCTAAAGTCTCGCGCAATATTAATACGCAAAAGAACTCGTGCATATATCTCAATACAAATCAAATAACCTATAAATATTACAATCAAAGTGCAATATTAATGCATTTTATTATTTATGTTTCATGTGCTGATGAAAGTTGAAAAAGCTTAAGGATATGCTAAAGCAGAAGGATATGCTTAGTTTCGTGGAATGAAGCATCGTAAACCAGCAAGAGCCTTTAAAAACAAAACGGGTTAATAGTTAATATCAAACAAAATTGTTTTGCACCAGACATATTGGAAGCAATAAGAGAAAACGTGATAAATTTAAAAGCGATAACTTGTTTCAATGAAAATTACTTAATTAAATTGTGCTTTATTTATATTTATAATTGTGTATGCTTTTTTAAATGTATCTCTTTATTTCGTATTGAAGTTTATTATTCTTCCAATGTTCCCTGGAGTACAATATTGAGTTATTTTAATAAAACTAAGAAGAAAATTGTATCAACTTATTCTGCATTTGAATGTTTATTATATTTCTCCATTACGTGGTCCGAATATTAACTTCCATACCCCATCCAACCCCTTCTCCAAGAAGCGAATACGGGGTGGGCTGGGGTATGAAATAAACCCCTAACTTCGGCTTAAACAGTTTGCATATTGTAAATTGAAACATTAAATATGTAATTTTAAAGAGGTTATCGTGTTTGTTCAGTAACAAATGTGTTTAAATGTTTTAAATTTTCGAAAGATCCGTTATAAAATCCTGCTGCTATATGATTTCCCATCGCTTAATGGAATTAAGGCGGGAACACGTAATGAGCAATTTCTTTTTTTAATATAAAATAGACACAAAATTAAAAAATTCTTGAAGGTGTATACCTTTATGTTTAATTTTACTTTCTGAATATTAAGGACAATAAGTGTATCAAAACAATCCACAACAACCACACATTTAGAAATACTAAAGACAGAATAAACTGTAAATAATATGAGTAAATGAATATGCCATTACGTTCTCCGAGTATTAACTTTCATACCCCATCCAACCCCATATCCGAGAAGCGAAAAAATTCTGCTTAAAAAGTTTTCATATTTGTAAAATCAAAACATTTAATAGGTAATTTTAAACAAGTTATCGTGTTTTTTTTTAGTAAACAATGTTTTTAAACGTGTTTTATTGTCGAAATATCCGTTATACAATCCTGATTATATAAGCTTTCCCATCGCTTTATGGAATTAAGGCGGGAACACGTAATGCGTCGGTAAACAATAAGCCTTTTAAATGCTTTTTTTGGCTTTGTTTTCATACACCGCATCCCCACCAACGAACTGTTCTCCATTTACTTTTTAATCCTTGCATGTCATTCATGGTTTAACGAATACAATATTTATTTTGGGTACTAAGTTAAGTTTTACGCAATATCATATAATGAGATCACAGTTTACACTTTGTTCGTGTCTATCTCTATTTACATGGAAAACATGTCATAAACCCGATAAAATGAAAATGTCTTCCCGCCCCCTCTCCCACTCCCACCAAAACAAGTGCGTGTCATTTAACTGTATTTGCACACAATAAATTACTATAATGTTGTTGTTTTTATTGTGTTTTTTTAACTATATACATGTAGTTCTATGATATAGTAAGTTAAAATACTTATCGTTTCCAAACTAAGAGGACACTTGACGTAGTAATAAATAAAATTGAATTAAATAAAGTTGGTAAGCATGAAATGTGGTATTAAAAAAGTCACTGTATTAGTAGTTTGTGTTTTATAAATAAAAAAAACATGCCTTTCAGTGGGAAATGTAACCTTATATCTCTAGAACTGAAAATCGAATTTTAATCAATATTGGCAATTGTACGAACTGTTCAGGTTCGACAAAAAGCCGTTTAAAATTTCGTATTGTTTATTTTAAAAGGACTGGAGGCGATCTGAAAGAACAATGGGTGTCAATCCAAATACGCGTAAAGCCATCATAGAGAGTTTATTTGTGTATTCAATGCACCTATGCACTAGACTATACCCCATAAAATAATCGTATTAATTTTAATTCGAAAGAAGTTTAGTTGGAAAAACTGGACGACTCCGATAGTTTTTGGTGAATACATCATTTAAATAATTTCATATTATATAAATATCACATTCATGGGAGAAATTAAAAATGTTCACCTTGGGGATATGATTATATGAAACCGAGGGTGATAATCAATATCCTATTTTATTATACCGAAATCCCCTCGGGCAAAAATAAAATTCATTTTCATTACAACTTCAACTTCAACCTCAATACAGATTTCACTTTGCCGGATATACTGCTCCACTGCTTGTTTGAGTGAAACGGGACATGTGCAGTGAAGCAGGATTTATTTGCTATGAAAGTTGCTATGACAGTTGGATTGGAAATAACGTAACTAAGAAAATGCGTGATAGTTTATTGAAATCGGTCAAGTATTTTTGAAGTTATGATGAGTTAAAAATAGCAATTTCACTATACTGAGACGATGACGTCACCAAAACAGCGCGCATCAAAGTTGCGCATGTGATTTTTTTTTACTATCACTCTGCGATTTACTATCACCCTGTACTATCACCCTCGCGTATTTCTTACATATTGTTGTCTATGGGGATTTAGCATGGGCGTTTTATGTGAGGTATAATACATGCATTACTGCTATATATATATATATTTTATTTATTAAAGTGCAACCTGTTTACAACAATCTACATGTAATACAACATTAAAGCAATATTAGTTAAACAGCCAGCCTGCAGAGGCTTACGAAGCACTATCATTTTAACAAATTATGGTCATTGAGTGTTTATTTCATTGCCATCTTCCTGGCAATATTAACTGTTACAAACGTTCTGTTTAACCAACGTATTATACACTCAGTTGATTGAAACTCTGTTATCATGGTTATTGTAGAACTGTTCCTTGTATAGTTATAATCAGATCCTATATAATGATTTCACAGCTTGGAATACTGATTCTATTTTATATACAGCTATATACTGAATAAAAAAAGAAACTTCCGCATTTTAAGCTGTGATTTGCATAGGATTGACTTTGTTACGCTTTGTACATCAATCTAGATAAAATGTCATCATTATATACTTATCACTCAGAAGTGAGTGAACAGGTCAGCTTACTTTCACCGTCTTTTTGGTGCTGGGGTTATCTTCCGTTTATTTCAATAGAACAAATCTGTGTTAAATCAAAGTTTAAACCACTAGACCCGGAAATGCTGTTTAAACCAAAACAAGGGGAATAACTTTGCGAACAAGTTTGATTCAAGGAACATTGTTTTCATGACAGTTTAACAAAGGTATCAACATATAAGACCAAACAAAATATATTTTCATTGTGTCTACATGTATGGGTAAAGTTGCGGAAGTTTCTTTTTTTGTTGAGTATACTTAATTCTTTTTTTGTGATCTAACTACATTTGTATTCAATAATATGCCCAACTGTTAGCAATATGAACAATGAATTAATACTGATGATTTTAACAATAAAATAATAACCAGTCGTCGTCTTTTTCAGCCCAAACATTTTCATAAATAATAATTCAACCGAACATAATATGCGTCTTATTTAATGAATGTGCACATTTCATTGCCGGCCATATTTATTCCGGACTCAGAAAGCTGCTATGGGTGTTGGACTGTGTATCAACGTCATGTTACTCTTCATAAAACAACTGTATTTTAGTAAGAATACCGGGACACAGTCAAATTGGTATACATGCATTTTATTCGTCTTCTACTACTTTAAATACATTAGGGATCCAGTCTATACATTATGATATGCGCATGCGCGCAGAACTGATTTTTACTACAATAATTATATGTAAATTTCAGGGATACAGTTTATATATCTGTTCTCAGCATACGAATACATCTGGTTCCAAATCGGTATCGTCACTGATTATTGACTGATGTTAAACTTTATTAAAGGGACACTCTGCAATCTTGATTTTTTAGAAGCTCGCGGCGCCCCATTAGTTTTTCTACATAACTTGCATTTGTTCAATAATTGATATTAATTATAAGAATAATATAAAGGAAATTGTATTTGAATATTACTGTTTGTGAGTACAGCTATGTATCTCTTTTTGTTGCTGTCTGATTTTAAAACAAGCAAGACCTCTTCAATCATTAAACAGAAGTGATGAAACTTTAACTGAGGCATCTTCTTAAGAGTTTGAATAGGTCTTCTCCAATGCTACTTATTCTCATGAACTACTGATCAGATTTCAATAATAAAAAACATCTAACATTAAACCCTTTCTTCTAATTTAAATTTACATTGCTAAAAACTGAGATTACCTTCACAGACGCTAATCGTTCAATCCAATTACTATTATATTATCTTTTTGTTTATAACTATGATAATTTACCATTTCTTCATATCCTAACCATAATATTTTCCCAATTGCTCACCTTCTAATCATGAAACAACATTCTATTTAGTGATCATTTACACATACTATTTCAGATGTATATCATATTCATATTATAACATTATACAACACAGATGCCAAAATTAAAAACATGTTCATTTTGTCTCATGATGTCTAGTTTATCAAGTGCTCAAACCTTTCACGATAAATGTATTTTGATTTTGACAATTACAAATAAAAAAATTCTAACACCTACACACTGTTCGTATATATACTCGGTAAAAAATGTTTTGGACCAGGGCATATAAAGGCGCATAAAAAGAAAACCAGTTGACGGATTTTAATATTCTATGTATCAAATCAAAGACAAAAAGTATAAGATTACATAAAACAAAATAAACAAAACAATATCACCGGTAAACAATCACAGTAGCTATCAGAATGCACTAATGGTCACTAAAAAAAGTTGCAAAAATGAGATATAGGGTCAACTTCTCAATAATGAGTATAACCGCCACCATTTCCATGACACTCCATGAACCTGTCCCTGGTCGAATACACAAACAGTGTTCGAAGCCGTACAATGATCGCTGACCCATGACATTCGACAATAACCGTTATTATCTCAGTTGATAATTGACAATAGATCAACAATCAACAATAATTATCGTTTATAATGAAAGTTTGCAAAAAAATAATAATCTTTTATTGGTTACTCGAATGTCTGTAACTGTTACTTTTTATGAACTTTGCAACATCTTTTACAGACCCTTTGTGTGTTCGTGATATATTTTTAAAATCAAATCTTGTTTGGAATTTAATGTTTCTGGGACCAAATTAACTGGATAGTGTAGACCTTGGTTACTAAAAAAAGAAACTTAAATTCTGCCCACTAGTTTTATTTTCATATGAATTTATATACCCTGGTCCAAAACTTTTTTTACCGAGTATATTTATCATATTCGTTCCCCTTACTGTTTTCTTATGTAACTGTTCTGACCGGCTTTTGATACTTTGTATCACCGTTTTATGTATTAAAATGGAGAGTATTTGTTTTCTCTTGTATTTGAATTTGCACAAATTACCCTCAAGTCCCGCACAAATTACCCTCAAGTCCCGCACAAATTACCCTCAAGTCCCTTTAAAGTACCCACAAGGTATACATCTTAGAAAATAAACAGACACGTCAATCTCTATCAATCAAAAGTTTAACTAATCGAAATTATCTTACCTGTTTTATTGGTTTATCTATCGTACTGAGTTTGATTTCGGGACGTTTAGTTTAATCTTATTTTTAACGAGCTTCTACAGAAAGTGACGATAAACATTGCCACAACATGCATCAATCTTCATTCGTGTTTTTATTACTAACATACTTAACCTATCAATAACACATAAGGTCTAAAGGTTTCGAAAAAAGCAAAAGGAAAGGAGGCTAAACTTTCTTTAAACAACTACCGCATACTGTGTTTTGTGAACTATTTTATCATTTGGTTAAGCAACGAATACTTCACATCCATTAGTGCTTTATTGGTTCCTTGTAGTGTAATACTTATACTACTCATGCCGGATTGACAGTTTAACCTCCTCTGGAATATTGTATGGAGCTTTTTTTATAAGCGTTGTTTTGTACAATGCATGGACTAATTTTGTGTAAGAAATAGTAGTGTATATACAGAAACTGATCACACACGTCATATTATTCACAAACCTAACGTTATATATGGTTACTCAGTGATATAGTTTTATATTGATTTAAAAGGTGATTATTTAACTTATAATGGACTGTGCAATAATGATTAAATATATTTTATTTAGCTGTTTGATCGATTATAGGGACATCCTTCACGAAATAGTCGGCGTGTGTTGTTTTTTTCACGAACAAGCGGGTGCGAGTGAGTGAAAAACTAAACACGCCAGTTAAACAGTTTATGTATAATTTAATCGAAAAAGTTCGCTTTAGTGAACGTTATCGACGGATGACGTCGACGTCAACAACACTTTATTGACGTCCTGACTCAACGTCACAGTTGGTTATTTTTGTTTTCGGAGTTAGCTACTAATATTTTTTGCGATTATGAATTGTCTTTCACTGAAAAATCCCAATCTTTCCCTATTTTCAATCCGTTTGTGGCTGTGATTTAAAAAAGTTATTCTTTACATTATAATGGATTGTACAATAACCGTTAAGTAAACTTACCTACTACAAAAAACTATTACGTTGAATATAGGGTGCTAAAATAAAATTTAAAATAAATGTTAATTTGTTTAGTTTGAATGTAGTCTTATTATGAATTCACAGATCTTTGGCATTCTATTGCCGGAGCTCAAGCTACTCAGAAAGCTGCTATGGGTGTTGGACTTTGTATCAACGTCATTTTACTGTTCATAAACAACTGTATTTTAGTAAGAATACGGGGAGGAAGTCAAATTGGTATACCGGCATTTTATGGGTCTTCCACTACTTGAATTATGTATCAATTGTAAGGATACAGTCCACAAATTATGATCTGCGCATGCGCGCAGAACTGGTTCTAACTGTTTTTTACTACAATAATTAGATGTAAATTTCAGGGATACAGTCTATAAATCTGTTCTCAGCATACGAATACAGCTTATCGTCACTGATTATTGATTCATGTTAAACTTTATTAAAGGGAGAAACGACAATCTTGAATTTTTATAAGCTCGTGCTACCCGATTGGTTTTTCTACATAACTTACATTTGTTTAATAATTAATATTAATTATAAGAATAATATAAAGGAAACTGTGTTTGAATATTACTAACTGCTCGTGTTTACAGCTATATATGTATCTCTTTTTGATGCTCTCTGATTTTAAAATAAGCAACACCTCTTCAATCATTAAACAGTTTCAATAGGTCTGCTGCACTGCTACTTATTCTCATGAACTACTGATCAGATTTCATAATAAAAACCCCATCTAACATTAAACCCTTTTTTCTAATGTAAATTTACATTTTCTCAATTCCTCACCTTCTAATCATGAACCAACATTCTAATGAGTGATCCATTACACATATTATTTCAGATGTATTCATATTATAACATTATACAACACATTTTGTCTCATGATGGCTAGTTTATCTAGTGCTCAAATCTTTCATGATAATTTTCTTTTGATTGTTGACAATTACAAATAAAACAATTCTAGCATCTACACACTGTTCGTTTATGTTTTTATCATATTCATCCCCCTTACTGTTTTCTTATGTAACTGTTGTGACCGGCTTGCGATACGTGTATCACTCTTTTCTTGTATAATGTAGTACCATATAGTTCAACAAAACACAACATAAATAATTATGACTTTATGAAATGTAACCATGCCGTTTTACTTTTGAAATAGCGCTGCTTTTAAAAACTGTGTGTGCTCTTTCTTTTTTAAACACGAACATCCACTGTATGTTACTAAAATACACCCGCATATAAAATATTAGTTGATGATGGCAGATGAGGTGAAATAGATTAAACGATTACTATTACTCTTGGAAACGTGTAAACACTTGCATAGGTGTGTATGGAGTCATGTCGTTTTTATCACGTTAACACATTTTTATCTATAGCTCTTAAGACCGAGGCTTTAGTCCCATTGAAGTAATGGTATTGAAAAGTACTTGCATTCCGTTATCAGTTCTATAGCATTATGTTTTTTTTTTATTTCAGACAAATTGCCGAACGCCACCATAAGAACCTCCACGTACGATAACTGTTCAAGAAATATGAAAAGGTATACTATGTTTGTTTTTTCAATTATACGACTTAATACAAACCCACTATTTTTAGAAGTTATAAAAGCAGATATAAACGTCAACTAGATGAACAAAAGTCATGACCTCACAAACATAAAAGTGTTGAAATAGGACTACTGCCGCTGAGGGGTTTATACCAGGTTCTAGGGTGCACTAAATCTCACTCTTACCCTATTGTCATCCTAAATTAAACGGGACAGTGTAAATAAAGATATCCCAAAAATGTTTCTTTAAACTTGAGGTTTATATTCCTTGATCATTATTAGATTATATTCTAAATATTTTGGGAAATCGCGTTAATTATCTGATTGTGTTTATCATTCGATAACTTAGTATCAACATTGCAAATCACACAGAGGGGTAGGATACCCCTCCCCCATCTTCATGTTGTCATTTTTGTCATAATTGTTCTCCAGGTTAGAAGGTTCTGGGTTCTAGGCCCATTTTCTATATTGTATCTTGATGTAAGTTGAGGATGAGCCTGGCATGTTCATTCCTGTAGTTGAGGATGAGCCTGGCATGTTCATTCCTGTAGTTGAGGACGAGCCTGGCATGTTCATACCTGTAGTTGAGGATGAGCCTGGCATGTTCATTCCTGTTTGGCGCCATATAATCTAGCTTGTGTTGGTGCGCCGTAAAATCCAAATCAATTCAATTATATTCTGAGAAATTACGACATCATCAACCAGAGGGAGACTTAAATTGTAAAAGGTTACGTCATTTTGTAAAGCGTGAGGGACCTGTGACACTATTTTGATCAGTAGCACTTATAAAATACTCTAAAAATGTATATACGAGGGTCATTCAATAAGTTCTGTCACTAACGCGTTTTAACAATTATGTGCTCGCTAAGAGTGTTGATGTTTGGTACCAAATGAACGAGAGTTTCACTACCATTCCTTTGATGGTAAAATGAATGCTGTATCTTTTGTGTGACGAAAGTTATGGAACATTTAATACATATCACTTATACATACTGAGGCCTTTTTCGTTCTGAGTTTTTTCAGGTATATGTTAATTGTTACTTTTTTAAATGCCTGTTTCTTTTTAAGTACCTGTCGAAGACCTTTGAAATTTCTCATACATTACCAATTATATCTGTGCATTACAAGATTCAGAATTTAAGCAAGGTAGATGAAAAGGCATTGTCTTAGAAATTAACATTTTAAGCTAACGTGTAAATTAATTTAATGATAAATGGACATTAAATGGAAGGGCAGTCTTCTGAAATAGCGTTTTTGGATGATCAATATTTTCACTAAACATTGTACCAAATTATACAATAATGTGTTGAATATGAAATTTAAACACTGAAGGACCAGGATTTGTAAAAAAATATGAAAACATATTATTACTATGAGAATAATTACGACATTTCAAAGATATTATAACATTTCTGTAAACAAAATGAAGAAAATCAGTGTTATTTCTGCTAAAATTAAGGGATATGCATTCACTCATATCTGGTTTGCAACAAGACCTTTCCGAATTCTGGAAAATCATTTTCATGGATTATGGGCGAATAACAACAGATGGCGTACAAGAAAATTTAAAAGCATCGAATTATTCAAATAGTTTTTACAACGTTTTGTAACAAAGACATTTTCAGAGATGCCAGTATCCAAAAGGTATAGTAGGGGGAGGTAATTCAGGGGTATAAATAACCGGAATTTTTTTTTTCGTTGTGGAATTTAAGAGAGCGAACCAAGTAGTACTATAAATACACTACTTTATCTCAGTGTAATATCCAGTTCAAAGGATATATGCCTAGTGACAGAACTTTTTGAAGCACCCTCGTAGTTTGACCCAGTGCCATGTCAATTATTATCTCAGATAGTTCTCAAAATATTTCTTATTATATACACGATAAGTTAGATCTAGTACTATACGAATCATCTAGGGGTATCTGGTAAAGAGCAGGAGTCCAAAAAGGAGGTATACTTGTGTTTTTTATCGGAACCGAGGCTCTGCCTTAGTTCAGATTACAAAAGGTATGCCGAGGGTTGAACCCATGATTCAGTCTTTTCATATCATTGACATTTTGTGCGCAGACATTGCTGACGTTTTGAGCATGGTTTAATGATTAATGAGGGCCTCAAGGAAGATTAGCTATGCCAATTGACTCACCCTCTATAAATAAAAAAAATAAAATTATTTACTTCCTTACTTACTTCTTACTTATTACTTTTGCATGTTTTTTTACACAATGACCTCAAGCAAATGCTGGCGTTAAATGTATCAAATTTCAAATTAATGGCGTGACGTTTATTTGCTCTCGAATCCGATACCCAAGAAAACGAAAGTCTAACTAACGTTTTAGATTATTTCTGCACTCATTGGGTCTACAGAAAGTTCTATTATTATTTTCAACTATTTTTAATTCATCTTTCTCTAGCATCTTTTTTGTATGCGTTTTATTGCGTAGATGTTTGAATCTTATGACAGAGATGTCAATGTGGTATGGCTTTTTGCTTTCATTTTTAAACAATAATATGAAAGGAAGCCAATTATAATTCGATAAATTATTGATATAATACCTATATTTATTCAAATCGAACACTTATGTAGCCTTTCAAAGGCATGTTAAACAACAAGAACATGGAATATCAATAAGCAAGGAAGAAAGAAACGCAACTCGGAAATTTCCCCTATATATTTATATACTGCACACTTAATTCCATGTAATATTCCAGAGATCTCCCAAGACGTTTTTTTAAAGGGTTGCAGCTAGTTAGAGAATGGACAACACTGTGCTGTTGTGTGCTTTATAACCACAGTACTCTTTGCAATACGAAATTGATAAATGTTGAAGTTCTGTTTTAAGACAGTTTTTAATTAAAAAGGCCAAAAAAGATCACAAACACAAAAGGGTTGATAACAGGGCTACCGCCTTGGAACGGTCAGTGGCAAACAAGTCTTTGGGTGTTTAAACCAGGTTCTAGGGTGCTCCAAACCTCAAAATTACCATACTTTATCCCAATGACACGGGACAGTCTAAATAAAGAAATCACCGCCATGAACTATTCTCTAACCAACAAGGCAGCATTAATAAGCAATATAACTAAAACACAAAGATGCTCGGATGTATATAAATACAAAAAAACAATAGCCTAGAAAGCCACAAAGAAGGTACTCAATGACTTGGCAGAAGACAGAGCAACAAGAGAACAAACCATTGAGGGCACGCAAAGACAAGATTGCAGACAAACATCAAGCGTCACTGTCCTTTTGGGCTTTAGGTAGACGTCATCATAGTGTCCACAGCCTGTCCGATCACCCCACAATTAAATAGGAAAGCATAGTGGCGAACTGTAAATGGGTCCACCACAAAGCATGCAGTTGAAAAATGATAGGGTCATAACCTTTTTTGATAAACCTTTTAACAAGTTTAACAAAGATAGTATGAAAGTGATCATGACCAAGGATCTTACGAAGTTTATAAATCACGTCACCATAGAAGTTAGGTTGTGATAGTCCTTGTCGCAGAAGAGTTCTTAAATCAGTATTTATCATTACTTTTGCCTTATTGTTTGTTTGTCTGTTTGCGTGTTTGTTTCTGTGTTTTGTGGTTGACTGTCCTCCTTGAATGCTACTTTCCCTGTCCGATCTTTTTTTTTTTATTTACGATAATAACATTTTGCAAAGATTTTACGAAGTGTATGGTAACGGTATCCCTGATGGAGTAGCTTTTTAGTTATACAAAGATTACGAATATTAAAGTCCTCAACTCGAGTACAAGCTCTAGAAAAACGAATAAGTTGAGACACATAGACCATGTAAGAAATTGCTCGGGGAACATCCCCATCTAATTATCTGGGGATAATTAACAATATGAAAATTAAAATCATCTCTCTTGCCATATATTTGTTTCACTGTTTTCAATGGAGAGATGTAAATCGAGAAAAGAAGCGTTAGTATCAGAAATATTAGCTTTGTTAAGTTCTTTAGGGTATATATTATTAACCATAGTAGACAAAAAAGGGTTGTTAATGTTCAATATGTCATCCAGATACCGAGAGGTGTCATTAAAGGCTTCAATAACATCTGCCTGGGTATCTGGTATCTGGTGAAAGACTCAACATGAAATCTCTTTCATAGCAATATAAAACTAAATCTGCGACAACGGTGCACAGTTCGTACCTTTAGGGATACCTACAATTTGTCTATAAACGGTGGTTCCATACCTGACGAAAATATTATCTAAAAGGAAGATGAGTGCTTCACAAACTTCTTGGCAAGTAAGTCCACATAGTGTAATTTTCTAAACTGCCGTTAGTAAAAAACGCTGTAATATTATTATGAATGTTTTTTTAATAAGAGCAATAAGCTTGTCTTTTGATAAGGTGATGTGATATTAGGTTATATATAGTGAAGAGAAGCCATAAGTGCTTAGAGATGAAACTTGACGTTTATTGAAAATTGTATCAAGAACGTCTCCTGAATATTTAATAGACCAAAACTAATTAATCCCAGAGTTTTTATAAGTTTTAGCACAATATTGTTTAACGTGATCTTTAAGGGCAGCAAGACAAGAAATTAAAAGTGTGGAGATGTTTGTGGTGGTGCAGGCACTAGCATTCGAAATAAAGCGGGCCTAATACGGATTTTTATGAATCCAGTACATACTAGCAGTTGGCAGTTTGTTCTACTTTTCGTCTACCCCAGCCTTGAAAGTAGTGCACTGAGTGATATGTATGGAAACAACATCATCCTTAGTAGATTGAACTGGAGTACACGAATTAGTGCTACCGAGTTTCAGAGATAAAACGTTGACGTAATGTAGGCATCAAACAA
Organism: Cyrtodaria siliqua; assembly: GCA_037043455.1. Classification (NCBI taxonomy): domain Eukaryota; kingdom Metazoa; phylum Mollusca; class Bivalvia; order Adapedonta; family Hiatellidae; genus Cyrtodaria; species Cyrtodaria siliqua. The sequence continues at coordinate 72,486 of JAWPHD010005327.1, read as the reverse complement.
TAATTACATTGTTAGCTGCTTTATCAGCAGGAAATAAAATAAATTCACCTGTTTGAGCCAGACGCTTATTCTATAAATACTGAAACTTTACAGGGATAACATTAGCGAACAACCAAGGACAGACAACCTTCGGGCGAAATACGGCAGGGCGAACTAGAGCAGGGAGCATAGCTATGATCAGAGACACAGAAATCAAACGTATGCATTCACTTCCTAAAAAGGATAGCTGCAACACACGCTGATATACTGTAACACACTCGTCTGGAGGCACAATTAACATATACACGCATATATTCATAACATTATAGCTCACATTTAAGGATTCAACCACACACACGCTGTATTAAGACAGTGACAATGAAAGGTGCCAGATCACTAGGATACTGTGAATTCAGTAAATGGTATTTATTAAATGGAGTTAATTTGAAATCGCAACGGCAACTTTCGAAATTTGGGATCTAAGAGATTCACGTTCACAAAGCAGAATTATATATAGGGAGAAATATTTGCGAACAACCAAGGACAGACAAACTTCGCGCGAACTATATATATATTTACTACGTGTGTAATCAATTATTCTCTTATCTTCAAGCATGTACAAACGACAGAAACAATCTTATAGGCGTATGTATTAACAGGGAATATCAAAAATACCACGTTCTGATCTGATAAAAAAAAAGAAATTTGGAAATCGCCGAACACGATAAATACAAACAATATTGCAGTCTCTGTTTGATTGAGACTCTTCATGAACGGTAGTGTAAAAATGCTTGCTACCGTTTAGCCCCGGGTTGAGCTGACCTTAATATTTAAAATGTCAACGGTACCAATATTTAAGCCATCCCGAAGATGGTATGCATATGCCGGTGAACATGAAACCTTCAATCAGGTATTTTCATACCATTCCATGGCCAGCTGCTTGTGGTCCCAGTTTCCTTACAAAATTATTTGCCTTAAACGAAAATACAATGGGCGAAATATACAAAATGGAATTTAGTTGGGAGCAGAGGTTACGAAGCCTGCGTATCACAAGTAACAGTCAAAATACTAAATTAAAAAGCAGATAACATATCCTAAGGGTGATTAAACAGTACTCAGAGCCTGTAAAGGCTGGAGTAGTGGAACCACCTATTCAAAATTATAATAAGAAAACAAAAGTATTTCAGAATGTACCACCGATATCTGTATAGAAACATCGGGCTCATCGATCTCCAAATCGTCTAATCGTGAGAAGAGAAAGGTCCTCCTGGTACAGGTACGGGAGATGGAAGAAATACTTCTGTAAAATACAACTTTCTTTAAATCAAATGTACAAATATTTTTTCCACAAAAAGACGATATGTATACAATGAATATGCAAGGAGATAACTATACATAGAGAAAACATAATTATAATCATGTAAAATAGTTCTCTACCGTATAAAAAAATATCTAAATAAGGTATATATTATCCATCTATACAAATATTGCACAGTGAAGGGTGGATGGGAGGGCACTAACTATAATTGTCTACCTTAATACAAATCCTCAAGCGATCAGAACAATAGCCCGCACCAGTATAAATATCCAAGAAACGCGTCAAAGCGGAATACCCAAATTGCACGTGTAACCGAACTCAAATAGAATGACGGCATTTTGTCTTACATGCTGTTTCGATACGAGAATAATTTCAGGTATAAATACATTTAAAATCTAATGTTGAGAAACCATTAACATAAAAGGGTTGACCATATATAAATACCATTACGTGGTCCAAGAAGCGAAAACGGGGTTGGCTGGGGTATGAAATGAAACCTTAATTTCGGTTTAAAAAGTTTGAATATTATAAATTTAAAACATTTAATACAGGTTATCGCATATTTTCAGTAATAATATGTTCTTAAGCATATGTTATTGTCGAAATATCCGTTATAAAATCCTGCTTATATAAGTTTTCCCATCGCTTAATGGAATTAAGGCTGAACACGTAATGCTGCAGTGGAAGTTATGAATCACAACAGGCCACTGGGGATTAAACCGGGTGCTATGGATAAACAAATTTAAGTATGTAATGTATTTCAAGGATATTATAGTTATCATTACTTATCTGTCAACTTTATTTAATACTTTTCCATTTATTTTCTCTTTTTTATATACTGTTTCTCTATGTATTCATCAGTTATACACTGAACAAAATTGCTAAGTATCAACTTTTGTATCTTAACTAATTTTCTTATTTTAAATATATTTTAGAATAGATATATGAGAAGTATTTTGTTTTGACCAATAGTTTGTAAAACATTTATTTTTTGTTTAAATTGTTACCTCTTTTGAGAGTTACCCTCCCTTTATATGAAAACATGAAATGTACTGATAAAACACATAACATGAGTCAAAGATCGCTTAAAGATATAAAATTCTTAAAATTGGTATGAAATAATAGAAACAAACAAACAAATTTGACCCATTTGTCGCAGATTTTCAGTCTTTAAAAAAATGAAGTCTGGATAATCTTAAATTATCTCCCTTTACATTGAATATTGTTTGAAATTCAAGTAACTGTGTAATTCAGCGTTAACATAAGATATTTCGAAAATTTCTTTTGCAAACGCATTTGTAGTGGTAATGCTAGTAAAACATGATGTCAAAATAATTTTAACTGGCATATTTTAGAATTAGGAACATCTACAGCTTCACTAATTCGAAGTACTAAATAAAATCCTATATACCCAGTTGTATAAGTGTTATAACTTATTTCTAAGAAAACACATTGACTTAAAAGTTTTAAAATATGTTCATGCAATCAGAGCAGACGATTTACACTCGTTATTTTGCAGTTTAACCGTATCACTAATCAAGCTCAAAATACACAAAACAATGAGAATATTATTGACATATTCTTATTGATTCTTAGCCATTTTATTAGTATACATGTAGCTGAGAATCGTGAAATATTAACATTAACTTGATACACATAGTTCTAATTTCAAAACAAACTTCACTTTTCAGGAGGCGGAGCTAACTGCGAACGCAGCTAGTGTACGTCAATAAATATGTCCATCTCGCGGTCTGAAATACACTTACGATATCTTTGTATTCACTTTCTTGCACTTAATTATCATTAACAACCTCGCAAAGTATGGTATTATTGGTACTATAACAACTCGAAATAATATAAACAATGTAAATATAAAGAAAGATATAAAAATCGGACAGGGAAAGTAGCATTCACTGACGACAGTCAACCACAAAAGACAAAAACAAACACGCAAACAGACACGAGAAGGCAAAAGTAAGAAAAAATGCAAACGACATCACAAACACAAAAGGGTTGACAATAGGGCTTTTGCCTTGGGGTTTAAACCAGGTTCTAGGGTGCAGCAAACCTCACACTTACCCTATTGTCATCCCAATTAAACGGGACAGTGTAAATAAAGAAATCCCCGCCATGAAATATTCTCTAACCAACAAGGCAGTGTTAAAAGGCAATATAAGTAAAACACCTAGATGCTCGTGTATATATAAATACAAAAAAAAAAAAGCCTAGAAAGCCACAATGAAGGTACTCGATAAAGACTGATTCGCACTTTCTCCTCATTTATACGCTAAGACACTTCATGGAATTCGCCATTACCTACCGGCGTTTCAATCCGCATAAATGCCAAAAGTTTGCAAATCAATTCTTAAACAACCTGCAATATGCTTCCCGTATGTCTTACTTTTCGTTCGATGATAGATATTCCACATCCATTAGTGTTAATTGGTTCCTCATTGTAAAAAACGTGTAGAATCCGTTTCCAATTGATAGTTTAAGTGTAAAATGGTCTAACGTTTTGTTAGAAGCAATGTAATTATTCTTAATAGACAGTTATGGCGCATAAATACGAATAAATACTACGTAACTCTGCAAAAGAATTGCCGTATTACGAGCGGTACGTCCCATTAATTGTGTACAAATTAAAAGAATCATAAAACATTACGTGTTACATAATTGAAATACCCATAAAGTTTAAATGTCTTGATCATTTTTCATTAACTATGTGTTATTTCATTTATCAAAGTATCTTCAGTTTAATTTAGAGTTAAAGCAGAAAAAAAAGTAATTGATTTTTTTATGGGGATGGGGATGGGTAACTGATATAGTAGGTGTATGCTTAGTAAAAAATAGCGGATACTATATATGATTTAAAGTTAACAGTCAACACTGAGATATGATTTGAAATGTCATACACATTTTTTATGAGATTATATCAAATTTAATAAAATGTATTTTTTAAAATAATCTAACAAAACAATAATTCAGTTTTAAACGGTACCTGTTATGTCCAGCAAAAACGGGGTGGTCTGCCTCCACCACAAAGAAATAGACCGACATATATGACATAACATGTTTTTAATAATGACGTAAAACACCATCCAAACAAACGAATAGTTAAATCTGTATTGTAAAATGTTTCATGGTAAGCTAAGGTCAGCCATGATGGTCATCTATGGCCAACCGAATATGGCAAGTTCCACTTTCAATTGTTGTTTTTAAAATGTCACGGAAACATTTATATCTATATGCACTCTTGGATTGTAAGGCAAACAACTAGGAAATGTGTTATTTTATGTCGTTAATATAACCTATTTTGTTTCACTTTCGTGTGAGTAAAACCAAAACAAAAGCCAAGGTACGTATATACACGTTATCACTTCTAAATGAATTTCAAATTATATTTACTCATCTCTGTCACAAATACCGCTTCATGAACATTGTCACGCGCTACCATGTGACAAAAAATTAAAGCAATCCAACATCACTAAGGTGCTGCATAGATATAAATGGCGGACAGGAAATGTAGCATTTCAAGGACTACAGTCAGCCATACATTTACGTTGGCATAAGCAAGGGTCATAACTATGCTCTTGTAGAACTCATCTCGGACCTTTATGGTACAACATAATTGTAATGAATGAGTCCCAAATTTACTCATCGTAGAACATAGTTCAAGATTGTATTAAATAAAACATTGGAACGAAATTTAGTGAGAATCCATTTAAATTCAGTTAAAAAGGAGAAATTTAGAGTTTACCGAACACGATATATACAAACAGGATTGCATTCTCGGTTTGAGACTGGTTATGAACGGTAGATAATAGTGCTTGCTACTCTTCAGGCACTCTAGCCCTGGGTTTGACAGAACTCAATATTTAAAATGTCAATAGTACGAAAATTTGAGCAATCCCGAAGGTGGTATGCATATGACGGCGAACAAAGAACATTAAATGAGGTATTTCCATGGCCAGGGACGTATGGTCTTAGTTTCTATCAAACTGCTGAGCTTTAAAAGAGAAAACAATGGGCGAAACATATCCAGACAACATATCCTAAGGGTGATTAAACAATAATCAGAAGCTTTAAACGAGAAAACAATGTGCAAAATAAACAAAATGTCATTTATTTGGGACCAGATGGTTATGAAGACTGCGTATCACAAGTAACAGTCTGCTAATCTAGTATAAAAATATCGAAATATTATTGAATCAAACCTAGACACGAACATTATAGAAATGTCAATACCTTTCAGCTGTCTTTACGTAGATAATTTAGATAATTAAAATGTACTTATGTTTAGATCAATGCAAGTCAAATGCCTTACTGTAATGTAAGGGTCGCGTATGTATCATTAGTTCTACATTGTTATGGCGTGTTCATTCCTTTCAAGTTTGGTGAAGGTCAGACATCATTTTAATAAGATATAGTGTAAACAAACTGTATCTGAATAGGAATATGTTAATCCTGAAATTTGTCAGAAAATGATACAGCTCCTTCAGTATTAGCGATTGACCCCATTATAAGAAGTCACTACGCTTCAATAAGTGCGTGAATTCCTCATGTGCGGAACTACTGTGTATATACACTTTGTTGGTATCCCTATGGGTACTAACTGTGCACCTCTTGTCGCAGATTTGTTTCTGTATTACTTTAAAGGAGATTTAATGTTGAGTCTTACATCAGATACTCAGGCTGATGTCATCAAAGCCTTTGATAACATCTTTCGATATTTGAATGATAGATTAAACAGTGGCAAACGTTTCTTTTCTACTGTAGTAAATAATGTATACCATGATAAAGTTCAACTTAACAAAGCTAATATTTTTGATATTGTCGCTTTTTTTCTCGAGTTGCATCTCTCAATTGAAATTGGAGACGACTTAATAAGCAAGATATATGACGAGAGGTGATTTTATTTTTGATATAGTTAATTATCTCTACTTAATTATCCCTACTTGGACGGGATGTTCCTAGTGCAAAATCTTATTGTTCCTAGTGCAAAATCTTATGGGCTATATGTTTCGTTTATTTTCTGGAGTTATTCGTACCCTTTGTACAACTAAAAAGCTACTTCATGAGTGCTACAGTTACCTTAATTGCTGTCATTTTTTCCCCTATAAATTATTAAATATTCATATTTATAAATATTCCATATATGGTCATTGAGAACTGTGATGTCATAGATCTCAAAATGGCGCTTTCATATCCGTTTCAACAGATCTTCTTTGTTTAGTATCCGATTCTTCGTTCACCCTTTGCCAAGATTTTCAGAACTCTCATTAATAAGGAATGTTTAGCTGTGTCGCTACATTCCCTTTAAAGGGACACACGGCAATCTTGAAGTATCTGAAATGGGTGTCTCGATTTATATATCCACTATCATTTTTACTTTTACCCTGGTTAAATAAATCTAATATTAAGTATTCACTATTTCGTCTTATTATACTTTAAGTGTTAATATATTACTGGTGCAATAATATCAAAAATTAATAATATGCAAAAACAAATGGTTTTATGCAATTCTTATAATTAATGACTGAACAAATGCAATTTATGCAGAAAAACTAACGGGACGCCGCTAGTTTTTTATAAATCAAGATTGCCATGTGTCCCTTTAAAGTAATTTAAAAACACTTCTGCGACAGTAACTATAAAACTTGACATTAACGGTGACGTGATAAACACTTTTTTAGAACCTTGGCCATGATCACTTCCATACCCTCTTTATTAAACTTGTTAATCGGCAACACACTGCATGGTAAGTGCTATTCTAAAATAAAAGGGATAAATAATAAAAAATTACTAAGCTATATTAAACTATATAACTATTCTAAAAGTAACATTTGTTAAAACACATTTAAGAAATATCTTCAAAATTCTCTGTTCAATTCAGGTGCACTGAGTACGTCGATGTTTTGAGTCTAATTAATTTCATTTAGTGCGATTTACGTGATTTGATCGAACCCACATTCAACGAATAATTGTGTTGAAGTTCGTGCTTTGCTTACATTAGTAAAAGGAACTTCGTTTTATTACTTGATTGCATATTATCAATTGAACTAAACTTCATGCAAATCTTACATTTGAAAGGACTCATTTTCTTTCCAGGACTCAAAGCCTAGGAAATATTAATTCCCAAAACTCAGAAAGCAAGCATTCTTAATAGATATCGAGATAACAGCAATTATATACTAAAGGAAAAAAAGAAACGCAACTCGGGAAATACGCTTTATTGGCGGCGCGCTTCGAGCGTGCAGGCTATTTGGAGGAGCACGTGCCATATGAAGGAGCACGTGATTAAAAATGTTGAACATAAGATCGTATTTTTGTACTGAAATTGCTGTTTAGCGCCAATTTCAATACAGCATATTATATATATATATAATTATTGAAACACGCCACCAGACAACACGGCACATCCTTTATAAACTACTTTTTAAGGGTGAATTAAAAGGTGTTCGCCTCTGATCATTTCCCTGCATTGAGCCCCCCGTCAACATCAGAGTGCACATGTACCGGCGACCTCCAACGACATTGTTGGTTTTATACCACACTGCACACTATTAGCGATTGATCGAAGTTATATTTCCTTAAATTCTTTTGTTATTTATCAACTAAAATCCAACTTTTTTCCACTGAACAGTGGCATGTTCAACATATGTTGTTCTTCTGCCCGGTTTAATAGAGTGTTAACTGTTGGACCGGGTACCAATCCAAGGGAGATACAAAATACCATGTGAAGCGCCTCTAGACTGTCACGTGGTTTTGTTTGCCGAGTACATAGCCATTGTCTAATTTATGTCCCGCGGTTTTGATCACATGATCCTACCACAACATTCTAAAAATCTTCATAACATTCTAGAAATATATATCAGCAAGTAATGCAAACACTTAAATATGATTTGATATATTAAGTATGTGCCTTTGTTCTCAAGTTACTATTGCTTAACGTTTTATACTTTTCAAAATATTTCTACATTTTTGTTGTTATATAATAAACAATTGCGAATAAATACACATGTTTGTTTCCTCTTTTTGAAAACATTCTGCGCCGCCATGATGCTTTGCATCAGTTTCTTCTTGTATTGAATGTATAGTATGATGCTGTTCATCGAAGTGTACGTGGCTATATTAGAATTTTCCTTATGGATAAAAGGCTAAAACTACACATAACACCTCAAATGTTATCCCTTCAAAGTTTCATTATTGACAGAATACGCGTTGGGCTCAAGCAGTTGTGCGCTGGGCTCAAGCAGTTGAGCAAATTAAGAATGTGAAATTTTGCAATCGCTTACTTTGAATACAGTACTGAAATGGCTCATCCTTTCAAATCGGAACTTCAACATTTATGAATTTCGTGTTGCAAAAATGAGATATAGGGTCCTATAGAAACCACAGCGTCCGTACGCAATGGGATCGTAGGTCCGCACTGTACTGCAATAAAGGACTTGAAAATACAATGAAAGAGACAAAAAAACAACAGAAAGGGTGGTGAAGACAGGGTACTTTGATGAAAAACATACTTTGATTAAAACGTCTACAAAGCACAATTTTGTCTTTTCTTTAGCTAGTTGTAATCCTGTTAGATATCAAAACATCTTTAGATTTCTCTGGAATATTGCGTGGAATTAAGTCTGCAGTATATACAATATATAATTATAGCAGAAATTATTGTTTTCCTTGTAAATTAGCATTTCAATCAAATATGCTGTTGTTTGAATCAGTAAATAATTAGAGATGACATTAAGGATGTCTCATTATAAATACTGTCATTTACCATCTAAATTATATTCGCTATAGTGTATTACCTCAATAATGAAACTAAATTTAACCATTAAGTTTTGTTATAATACTAATGTATAATAAAAATGTTGTTAAGTTTGCAATTACACTTTGTGTAGTAATGAATGCAAGTAAACTGGGGAAAACGTAGTAATCAAATTAAGATATCAGTGCATGGTTTTAATGGTCTTTGCAATCTCTATAAAGAAACCGACGACACTCTTGAAGTATTTCTCACGCGTTAAAACTGAATCTCGACTAAATAAAGTTTTATAATAACACGTACGTGTATCGTTTCCTAATTTCTCTGGATGTGTATTTTATTGTCAGAGATTACCTTTTGATGGGATGTACTTTTATTTACAATGCCTTGTGAATTTGAGTGCCGAAGACAGGATAATAGCGAGGCTGTTTACCCTTAAGATCCATTTAAGCTAACCAGTGGGCCCTATCGCCTACTGACCGTTTCAAGTCTTCCCCACTATTTCTTTTGTGTATTGTCCTTCTATTGTATAGTTAATTTGCTCTTTGTTTATGGTACATGGCGGTCCTACGCTGCCATTGCGTTTGGGTGCTGTGATTTCTATAGGACCATTTTTATAATTTATGATTTTTGTATAAGAAAATATATGTTTGATGCCCATCTATTTTAAAATCTGGTGCGACAGTTAATGGAGGGCTTGGCTTATATATAGTGTTGCACTAATCCATACGTCACGTCTGTTTACGTCACGCCACGCTTGTCTTACGTCGCAAACTTCTCCTAAATTGTTAATATATTCTTCACACACTTGGCAGACATGTTCACCAACATGCGAATATACCCATATGGTAAGGAATTTAACTCGGGTCAAACTGATTATAGTTAAGTTTCTTTCGCAGCAATACACTTTCTAAATGTTCACATTACAAGCTCGTTCTAAACGGTTAATAATGACCCTTATGCCCTCATTTTATATCAAAGTAAATCAATATATGAGACGAAATCAATACTTCTGTATCGCGAACTTCTTAATTAATGGTTAAACATTTCTCCTCAATATTAATCATAATCTCCCAACGGTCTTTCAACTCATTCTCCCAAGGCGGTGGCCTTATTGTCAACCTATATATCACGCTCTGCTTTTAAATGCATATGTATGCCATTTTCCTGTCTGACGTTTGATATACTCATAATCATAATGCTGATATAAAAAGTAGAGTTGTTATAAATTGTTGATTAACAAAGTTTCTTGGAAAACACAGACACACATTTAGTGTTTCGTTCTGATGCATTTTCTGAAATTAAACAATGTTCATTTCCTAATATATTTAATGGTCGAAAATCATACTTATAAATATGAGAAAAACGGTCCTATAGAAGCCATAGCAAACAAACAAGGTACCGTAGGTCCGGACTGCACCACAAACCGAAATAAATGAGCATCTTTAAAATGTCAGTGAAAATGACGATACATAATATAAAGAGTTCAGTGAAAAGGACGATACATAATATAAAGAGTGGTGAAGTGTTGAAGACATAAGTAGAACGATCAGTAGGAAATAAGGCCTGCATGTTAGCTTAAATCGATTTTATGTGCAAACAATCTCGCTATTAGGCTGTCTACAAAGTCCAAATTGACAAAACATTGTAAATAAATGTACATCCCATCAAAATGAAAAGTCCACATCCAGAGAAATTGGCAAAAAAGATACACAAAAATGCCAAATATAAACCTTGTTTTGAATAAATAACATAAACTACTTATGCCCACAAAAAGGTAGAAATGGAGAGTCGAACAGGAACTTAGCATTCAAGGATCACAGTCAACCCAAAACACGCATGCAAGCAAACAACAATTCCAAGAATAAAAAATAAAAAGCTAGGTATATGACCTCACAAACATAAAAGGATTAACAATAGGGCTACCTAATTTGGAACGGCCAATGGCCAAATAGGCCGCTTTGGGTTTTTAAACTCTCTCTTACCCTATTGTTCTCCCAATAAAACGATATATTTTAAAATAAATAAATAAATAAATACCCGCCAAGCTATATCATCTAACATACTAGGCAGTATCAATAGGCAATATAAGTATAACACAAAGATGATCATGTATATATGAATATAAAAGAAGCCAGGGCGATATATCAATTATTAACGTCCACTCAGGATGCAGACGTCAATAACGAGGGCATGAAAGGAGACGGCAATAACTCACATTATTACAATAACTATCACATTATTTAATTCATCACCAATTCAATCTTTTAAAAATAAAAATTTCTCATCCACACCATAAAATATTGTTTTAATTTTCATTAAAAAATCTTATATCAATAGATAAGGAATCCTCTGTCAAAGAAATGAGCCATTTCTTTATAATTTTAGTTTGACTGATTACTTTAAAATAGTGTGAGAAACCCACAGAATACATAATCTTTGAGTACAAGACGGTACATGACTGTTCAGAAGTTGTAAATTAACTGCTTAAATTAACAGCGAGTTTGAAATGCACATAGATTATGAACATCCTGAACCCTAAAGACAGATTTTATCACGAAAACGGTTTCATTAAACGTTTTTGATAGGAAAAACAATAACAACACCTAAATTGTAATTTCGGAAATATTACTTTATCAAAATGTTTTGAAAATAGAGGCATTGTCATCAAAAGCGGTAAATGGGTGAAAATAACGTACACTTGTAATACTCAGGTGTGTGTGCACTATTATTTACGGAGTTAGTTTCAATATACTTTTCAATCAATCAACTAAGCCTTAATATCTCGAATGTCTGTTTGTAGTTATCACATACAGATCCTGTTGTGAATAAAATGCGTTCAATATTTAGATCTTCTCACTTATGTAAGCAAACATGCTTTCGTTAAATATACTCTGTCTTTCTCTCAAATCACCAGAGGAGGTAACTTGATGAGTATTAAGACCACTTTGTTGAATCCGAATTTGATTTACTTAGCGGGATTCAAAAAGGTTCTGATAAAATTCAGCACATACATATGATAGATAGAAATGTGTTCCAGCAAGATCATCAATCATGTCTTTCTTCTTTTCAATAATAATACTATTGATGTAGTATTACTATAACGCCAGAGATATGTACTGGAGGCACATATAGATTCAATTATCAATTGTCAAGTACATTTCTAATTTCTGAGACAGTGTTTTCAAATTGTTCTTCTACAAAAACGAAGTTGTTTATTTAGGTAAGATTAAGATACTTAACGTAAGCAGAAAGAAAGACTAGAGTATCTTATATGAGTACTCATTCTTTATTGAATTTATTAAACGAGTTGGCAAAATGATATAATGCGAGGCTCTTGCTATTAATAATGTCAGTAAGTGCCTCTTAATTTCTTATTCGATTCGCGTACAGAGTGTTCAATGCTTAAGTATTTATCACAAATAATACCAAGATGAGTGTATTGCTCAATTTCGGATATGCAATTATCGCCTAAAATCCAACGCCGGTTGATTCTCTTAAACTCAATAAATGATTCATTAAATACTATAACGGCGCATTTTATATTCGAATCGCCACTTCAATGCATAACTGTTACATATACGTAACATGTTATCCAGGCCGTTTTTAGAAAATGAGACCAGTACCATGTCATCTGCTACTGTAGGAGAACTAGCCGTTAAATTGAAGAAGCACAAACCGTAACCGCTAACTCTCTTATGAGCCCGTCCATGAATAATAGCTACAGTAAAGGTGAGCTTTTGCCGCCTTGCCTGGTACGTGGTAAAACACTAAACCACTCAAAACTGCATCGTTGATTCCTTACACAACTTTTCATATTGCGGTAAATATCAACAAAAGTAAGGGGTGAGTGCCACAAGCGATCAAAGGCTTGCCTAGAGTCTTGAAAACAAGCATAAACTTTACTGTTGTTTTCTTTTCCATAAAGAATGCATTCTCTAAGAGAGAATGATGTCATTGTACTCCAGTTGTTCTTGAAATCCACCCTGGTGAGCACTTATAGTCTCCAATATTTTCATTTTGGTTCGACCAAGTAAAATGTTTACATACATTTTAAGTAGAGTAGGAGATAACGTGATAGCCCTATAGTTGCTAGGGTCATCTTTACGCTTTTACCACCCTTGCAAAGGGTAATTATAATGCCCTTATTCATTGACAGGAGAGTATACGATAGTTTTAACATGGCAGAATATAGATTTGATAAGACATTAATTATAATGTCTCCTCCGTGTATGAAATGCTCAAAATATGCGTTATCGATACCACAAGCTTTGCCCCGTTTACATGAACGTATAGCTGCCTCCACGTCAGTAGGCGAAACCTTTACATCTTCTCCAAAGGCAGTAGTATGTGCTACCTCAGATAACTGCGTTGTTACTTTGCTATCCATATATGTTTACCATTCAACATCGTATTTTGGATTATCGAATGGTGTATACAGACCTTTACAGTAGTTTTGCCATTGCTCTGTTATGCATTGCGGATCTCGATATACAACGCCATTAAATTTAATTTCAGTACCTGCTATACAATTTGATTGTTTGCCTCGCCTATTGACTAATTTCCAAAATTGCTCTTTGTCAATTTCTGCCGATTCATTTATTTCGTCATCTAATTTACTTAAATATTGTTTAGCGTGATATTTATGGAGATTACGAAATTCATACTTTGCTTGCTTATAATTTGTGAAGCTTGTGGACATTTTACCTCGAGATCTACCATCATTTAGCCATTCTGTACGTTTTTCTTTCACACCTTTATGTGCATCTGTGAGAACAGAGTTCCAGTAAGGCTTAACATTACGTGGTCCGAGTATTAACGTTCATACCCCATCCAACCCCTTCTCCAAGAAGCGAAAATGGGGTTGGCTGGGGTATGAAAACAAAACCTTAATTTCGCCTTAAAAAATTGGCATATTGTAAAAATAAAACAAGTAATAGGTAATTATGAACTGGTTATCGCATTTTTTCACTAAAAAATGTGTTTAAAAACGTTTTATTGTTTGAAATATCCGTTATAAAATCCTGTTAATATAAGCTTTCCCATCTCTTAATGGAAATAAGGTGTGATCACGTAATGAGAAAATGCCTGAACTTGGATTTTGGAAAGCAGTTGTCTGAAGATTCAATTACTGTTTTAACAATTAAATGATATATTTTATCAATGCTATCTTTATTATTAAGAGGTGTATTTAGGGCTTCACTTAGGTCGCTTGAAACATTCAACATGTCCTGATACGCCTGAATTTCTATTGGTTTGACTTTCCTCCAAATTACACCAAATTCCCGTGTTTGCGGCCCACTATTATTTTCGGAACTAAGAGGTACGTTTAATGTACATATTATAGGTCTATATTTTGACATATTTAAACAGTCGTCATCTACGATTTCGCAATACAATATAGATTATTCGCATTCGGCAGGAATCAATATATAATCTATTAACGATTTACTACGTTCATCATAAGATACAACTATGTTTGGCACCAACGCATGTATCTAATATGTTTATAGTCGTGCAATTTGTATCAATCAGAAACTGTTTAAAATACTGATCTCTGCCGTCAAAATTACAAACGCTTTTGCATCTGGCGTTAAAGTCACATGAATATAACTAAACCATTTTCAGAGTGCATACTCCAAAGATTATATAACATCAAGATAGTGTTTGAAATTCCTTATCGGATGGTTACTACACGGAAGGTATACTTGAAATACGTACATATATTGAAACTGTACACCCTCTATCCTCTTAGTGGTGTAATGTATTGGTCATGTTTAACATGCCACTTGATTGCAACACCTCCTTTACCAACACGCCTATTACAAACTGATGTCTGGAACTGCGTGTGATTTATAATTGTTATCGATTGCATCAAAGAATTGCAAATTATGACTGTAGAGCCAGTGCTCGGACAGTCCACACATTACGTGGTCCGAGTATTAACTTTCAAACCCCATCCAACCCCTTTTCAAAGAAGCGAAAACGGGATTGGCTGGTGTATAAAGTAAAACCTTAATTTCGGCTTAAGAAGTCATATTCTAAAACTAAAACTAAAACATTTAATAGGAATTGAAAAATAGGTAAGTTTAAACAGGATATCGCATTTTTCCAATAAAAATATGTTTAAACATTTTTTCTTGTGGAAATAGCCGTTATAACATCCTGCTAATATAAGCTTTCCCATCGTTTAATGGAATTAAGGTGCGACCACGTAATGTAAGTCTATTTGAATCACACAAATATGTACTGCTAGACATAAGTCCTGTAACATTTCATGTGAGAAAATTAAACTTATTAAAGAGTGACATTTTCGCGGTGTTTGTTGTATTCTTTGAGACGATTACATCGACTTATTTTATCAGTGTCTAAGTACTGGTACATATTATCATGTTCGAAGCTAACGGATTGCGTGCGTTGGTTGTAACAGCTTTATTGTTGCACATTACGCTCATGCCATGGTTTATATTGTCGCTTTCCGTAAGTGCGCATTTTAGCACTTTCGTTACGCGATAACCACGGTTTGCACGAGTGTCACTTTTGGTCGAGTGTCGAGATGCGAGTTGAAAAATGCGAGTTGCGAGTTACAAGAAAAAAATGCGAGTTGCGAGTTACAAGAAAAAAAGCGAGTTGCGAGTTACAAGAAAAGATGCGAGTTGCGAGTTACAAGCCAAAAAACTGTGTCGCGAGTTACAAGCCGAAAAAGTGAGTTGCGAGTTACAAGCCGAAAAAGTAAGTTGCGAGTTACAAATAAATGTATAATAAAATTAACTAAAATAAATTCAATTGTTTCTTATAAACATATTTGGACTGGAAAACACGAGGACTCCGTGTATTTTTGTTAAGTCATCATTTTAATTTGTATATGTTGCTGACAGTTGTACATTTTATTAAATAAAATAATAATAAGGTCACAAAAGAACTTATTATGCCTTAAAGCATCATATGAATTAATATTAATGATAATAATGCACCAAAAACTAGCTGAGTCCTTAAGTTTTGATGAGCAAACTATATCATTCACAATATCAATTATTTTAATGGCTATATTTACATTGAATATGTTTCTGAAGCAGGGTTCAACATGGGCTTCGGCACCATATGCACGGCACCATATGCACCATATGCAACAATATAAATTTAAATGGATCTCAAAATCAAGTCTGGTGATAGAAGTTGACAATAAACAATGACTTCATGTGTGTGCACTGACCATTGAATAAACAAACTCTGAGGACTTATCAACTTTTGACACTAGAGAAGCTCATTGATAGGCAATCATTGATACACTGTTCTGGGTGTTGTTCCTGAATTGCCTAAAACAACACCACCAGTGGACTGTTGGCAGTTGTATCAATTAACAACATTGTAATGTGGGGATAATTTTTTCAAAGAATCCCTCCTCTTTCACCATTTATTTAAAAGAAAAGAAAAAAAAATTTGCTAAGTTGTTCAGATAGTTTAAGAGAAGCTTTTTATTCCCGTTTAGGACACACAATTTTTATTTTTATCTTGAGCGTTCGACTTACTATCTTGAGCGCTCGACTTACTATCTTGAGCGCTCGACTTAATATCTCGAGCGCTTGACTTAGTATCTCGAGTACTCGACTTAGTAGTATCTCGAGTACTCGACTTAGTATCTCGAGTACTCGACTTAGTATCTTGAGCGCTCGACTTAGTAGTATCTCGAGTACTCGACTTAGTATCTCGAGTACTCGACTTAGTATCTCGAGTACTCGACTTACTATCTTGAGCGCTCAACTTAATATCTCGAGCGCTCGACTTAGTATCTCGAGTACTCGACTTAGTATCTTGAGCGCTCGACTTAGAATCTTGAGCGCTTGACTTACTTTTTCGCGTGCTTGACTTAGTATCTCGAGTACTCGACTTAGTATCTCGAGCGCTTGACTTAGAATCTTGAGCGCTTGACTTACTATCTCGCGTGCTTGACTTACTATCTCGAGCGCTCGACTTAGTATCTCGAGCGCTCGAGATAGTAATTTGATCGCTCGAGATACTACTAAGTCGAGTGCTCGAGATAAAAATAAAAAGTGTGTGTCTTAAACGGGCCACCGTACTATTGTATAAAGAAAAATACTTATTCTTAAAGAATCTAAGAATCTTTTCACTTACAGTATATTATAAAAGGTCTAAGACTGTGTCTACCTATTGCAATGATGTATTAATATATTATTTTTTGTTTAACTTAATATTATTATATCAATTATATCAATTTTTGCAACTCGCAACTCGCTTTTTGTTACTCGCAACTCGACACACGACACAAAGAAACCCTCGGTTTTCACACAACATGACATGGCCAGAAGCCGTCACTTTCAAGTAAATCACTATCCACGTTTGCTTCGACATTAAGCTATATAACAACACCGTCAGAAACGCGACGCGCAGGAAATATATTTTTGGGCCACGACGACCAACATAGCTCGCAATCTTATTTTCATTTACGGTGTTATTAAAGCCGCCTATATGATATCGCTTTGTCCGCTTACGCACATACACACTGAAATCTTCTTCATAATCATTACTGACTACGTCACGATGTGTAATTCTCACGGGAATACCATTTTTACATATCCGAACAATCTCTACCCAGAGTACACTCGTTCCTCATATATGTGAGTGCAAGGAACGATAACTCTGCGTGGAGATTGATATCCGAAAAGGTCACCGGACTGTTTTGGGAATAGCGCCTCACATATTTTTTTTTATTTTGTTACCTTTTTTTACGCTTGTTAACATTTTTGGCAGAACCATGCTTTTTACCTTGGTTCTGGGACAATACAGAAGTAATATACATCGCGTTCGATTTTTCCGATTCATCAGGAACCACGCATTCGCCTTGATATTGATTTCTGACATATACACGTGCACACTCTGACCGATCGGGAGAAACAATATTGTGCATTCTAAGGGGGTTTGATTCCAGAACCTCAACACATACGTTTCCTGACAAATTTGCTGATTTACATATACAGTTTATATTACTACCATATCATCCCTTATTTGTAAATAGTTTTATCTTTATATATTTACATTAATTTTTAATTACTACTTCATTTATTCATCTTTCATCAGGTTTTGCGCACAACATGACCTATTTATGTGTCGACGTGCCGTAAAACATCTTTCAATCAATCAGTCATTAGTCGGGTTAGCTATGAGTAGATCTGTCGTCTACTACAGTACGCGGCGAATTCTATATTGTGTTCCTAGATAAAAAAAATGCACTCCATCATATCATAATCAATATGATCAAATGTATCTCCTGGAAGGATGTCGAGTAGTTTGGAATCTCATTTAAACGCAGTTTCGCTAGGAATTCACGATTATGAATCAGGTTTTGATAGAAATTACAAAGCATTTCAAATAGTTGTAAACAATATATTTTATATGGAAAGTGTTATTTTGCTACTCGCTCTAATGTTGCTATATGCATTACCCACCAGAATCTACTTTAGTTGTAGTGTATCTTAGATGTTTTATGTGTATTTGCAATCACCGTTAGAAAAGATAGAAGATATGTTTTGGTTTGGAGTGAATATAGGATTTATTTTCAACGAGAAGTGAGAAAACATATTTTCACGAGTGCTTAAATCCTATATTCACGACAAAACGACAAATATTTATAGGTTATTTAACATGGTTCTGTACAATACGGAGATATATTTGGACGAGTACACAGCTGGAAAAGTCATATTGGACGAGCCGTTAGGCGAGTCCAATATGATTTTTTCCAGCTGTGTACGAGTCCAAATATATCCCGTATTGTACAGAACCATGTTAAGTAACCTTTTTATTCTATACCTTTATTTTAACCAATCATTTATAATTCGGATATAACTTTCGTTTGTTTCATGCTTTCAAGCAAGTCGCTATGAACATCGAAAGCACAATTGCATGTAGGTCTATGTATTTTATATATTGTGTTCGACATGGCTTACTCTCAAGCTTTATTTGCTTGAAAGAATGCCCATTTCTCCGTTGTCAACAGTGATTAAATACTACCGAAGGTCAGTTTCAAACAATGATATATTATGCTAGTTTTTTGTGTTTTTTTTTTGTTATAAAGGAAAATTAAATAAAAATATGTGCAATAGATAGGTTTTCATTACTTGACAACAATTTATGGTTAGGTAATGACAGAAGCCTGTCGGTTCTGATTTTTATTCGGACCTTTTCACGCGTTTCGGTCTTTATCATAGGTTTAACATGGAACCTGTGAAGCGTACAATACGAACAAAATACGGGATATTTTGTACGCGCGTGCGTCCCGATACGGAAATATATTGTACGGTCACATGACTCGAAAGAGCGTCTACGATTGGATGTATAAATTAGGTATAGAATAAATTATTTTTATTACATACTCACAACCCGGAAACTTATGCAGATTTTTTTTTTTTCGGCAACGTCAATGACAAATTTCTATTTTTAACTCGTCATAACTGTTAAAATATTTGACCGATGTAAATACACTATGACTCATTATCTTAGTTAAGCGATTTCCAATTCAATGCTTTAACTTTCATATCCACTTAAAGTTTCCGAAATAATTTGAACCGTCAAACAGAAATCTCTAAAACAACAGGAAAGATTTAAGTTGATATGGCTAAAAGGGAAAATAAAAACAATGCAAATATGAGGTTTTATTTTAATCATAAAATTCAATATTTCACTGGGAAGTATAAAATACAACATGTTATTGCATGATATCTTAACATAATTATTAGTTTTATGGGATGACGTGTTGTCCTTCGTCCGTCGTCTGTCGTCCGTTAACGTTTACCTCTTTAATACGATAGGGGCCTTCATTTTTCATCCGATCTTTACCAAACCTTAACAGATTGTTAATATCAATGAAAGCCCGGAAAAGTTTGAAAACCAGCGAGATCGGACTAATAACAACGGAGTTATGGCCATTGATTTAGTTAAAAATGCTATATTTTGCCTCTTTAAGATGATAGGGTCTTTTTCATCTGATCTTTACTAGGCTTTACCAGATTGTTAATATTAATAAAAGCACGAACAAGTTACAAAAAAAGCCAGATCGGACCAGTAACACCGGAGTTATGACCCTTGATTTAATTCAATATACTGTTCTTTGTTTCGTTAAGACGATATGCCCTTCATTTTTCATCCGATCTTTACCGAACTTTAACAGATTGTTCATATTAATAAAAGATTGAACGAATTTGGAAACAAGCAATATTAGACCAGGAACACCAGAGTTATGTGCCCTTGAATTATTGAAAAACGCTATATGTTCCATCGCTAAGACGATAGGGCCTTCATTTTTCATCCGATCTTTACCAAACTAATATGAATTAAAGCTCGGACAAGTTCGAAAACCAGCTATGTCGGACCAGTAATAGCAGAGTTATGGCCCTTGATTTAGTTGCAAATGTTATATTTTGTTTCGTTAAGACGATATGCCCTTGATTTTTCTTCCGATCTTTACCAAACTTTATCAGATTGTTATATCAATGACATCTTGGACAAGTTTGAAAACCAGCCAAATCGGATTAGTAACACCGGAGTTATTGCCCTTGATTTAGTTAAATAATGCTGTATTTTGCCTCGTTAAGACGAAAAGACCTTCATCTGGCCGGATTTAAATGAAACTTTGCAGGGATGATCAGTACCAAGCCTAGTTGTACATATCGTCACTGTGTTCCGGTTGATTATTTTGGCGAAGTTATGACCCTTTAAAGGTTTTAATAAACAAACTTTGTCTGGACTAGTTCTATTGAAGCTTAAACGCAACTTTTTACGGATGATCAGTTCCATATTTAGTTTTGCATGTCATCGCCTTGTTCGGGTTGAGTGATATTTTGGCAGAGTTATGGCCCTTTAAATGTTTTAATACACGAACATTGTCTTGACTAATTCTCCTGAACCCTTGGCCGGAATTTTGGCTGAGTTACGTTCCTTTAAAAGTGTTTGATTCACAAACATTTTCTGGGCTAGTTCTCCTGAACTCCTGGCCGGATTTCAACGAAATTTGACAATGATGATCAGTATCAAGCCAAGGTGAGTAATATCATCACCGTTATCCGTTTGAATGTTATCTGGCAGAGGTATGACCTTTTAAAGGTTTTAATACACAAACGTTTTTCCGGACACTTTTTTCCAGACTAGTTTCTTCAGAACTCCTGGCCGTGTTTCAACGAATCTTGGCAGTGATGATGAATACCAAGCCTAGTTGCGGCTGCCATTGCGGTGTACTGGTTGAATGATCGTTGGCACAGTTATGGACCTTTTAAGGTTTTAATACACAAACTTGTCCAGACACTTTTTTCCAGACTAGTCTCTTCAGAACTCCTGGCCAGATTTCAAAGAATCTTGGCAGGGATGATCAGTACCGAGCCTAGTTGCGCATTTCATGGCCGTGTTCCAGTTGAATGAATTTTGGCAAAGTTATGGCCCTTTAAAGGTTTTACTACACTAACATTGTACAGACTGGTTCTCCTGAACCTCTGGCCGGATTTCAACGAATCTTGGCAGGGAAGATCAGGACTGAGTCCAGTTGTGTATGTCAATGCCATGTTCCGGTTGAAGGATTTTTGACAGAGTTATAGCCCCTTGAAAATAAGCTTCATTTTTAGCCAGTAGAGCGACCACAGACCCTCTTGGGCCCATTGTTAAAGAGCTTCATAGAAAGTGCGTTCAAACTATGCTAAATACGTCCATATTGTGTATGTTTCGTTGTTCTCATATACGATCGTTTGAAAGATTGTGAGCGGATGGCTATTTGTTGATTTTGAATCTCTTGCCTGGATGCGATTTCTTTATTTACAATGTCTCGTTAAATTCGGTAACAGTAGTGTAAGCGTGATATTTGGTGCACCCTAGAACCTGGTTTAAACCCCAGCGGCCTTTTTCCTCACAGACCGTTCCAAGGCGGTAGGCCTATTGTCAACCCGTTGGTGATGTCAAATGCCTTGTTTCTTATTAACATTATAATGATTGTTTTTTTCAATGCATGCGTTTTGTGAAATTTACATGTTTATATGCTGTATGTTATTATATATAATGTTAAATATATCATAATTTTATTATCAATAAGCTGTGTATTGGTATTTGCTTGTTCTTTGTAATATTTTAGACATGTTTTTATACTACACAACATATGCACGGCGACACAACTGTATCAAAATGTAACACGATACGTTTTACTTTTGCAGAAAGTTCCTTTAAGTATTTGTCAACTTGTGAGAATGGTCAAGAGAAAACTTCACTGCATTTAAAGAAGGTATGTCACTTTAAAATACATTTCGTAATAAAGCAATAAACCATGTTAATATTAATGTTAATTAAAACATTTGCACAATGTTTAACTTTTACATAATATACAAATGTCTGATTGACTCATCGATTACATATCTATATAGCGTGTACTATTGTGTTTTAGGTTCCGTTTTTGAGAACCAGTCGACTTAGTGAAGAAGTGCCTTGGCCACGCAAATGCAATTTCACACTTATGCATGGTAAGCCTCTATACGATCAAAAATTTTAGTGATTAACTACTCGTTTAAGATTACACAGTCGCCTGTCTATCATGTATATGTTTGTTTGTGTTCGCTGGTGCGCTCTTTCATCGAGTTTGCACTGAATGTTTAAAATATTTTGTAAAAATAAATATGTTTATTTTGGCTCAATTTAAAACAATGTAAGAAATAATATCGCAGGTAAAGTATGTCATATATGCATGCATTTATAAATAAACATAACGTTGTATTATCCATTATTTCACACTGGATTTATAAACTTAATACTTATATTTTTAGATATGATTGGGAACAAAGTCAACGAATTCGTCCGGCATTTTGATCATTGAATACTCGCAATATCGTTCTCAAGTGGTAACCTGTATGTTGTTATATAAAGGAAACGCTACAATAGCATGCGTGCAATGCATTTTTTCTGTCTGTTGTGCACTCATGTTATTCTTAATATATAACTTGCACTTACTACAATAATAATAAGCTATTGTCTTTACTATGCTTTTGTTATTCGTGTTCGCATTGAAGAGATTACTTTAATTACTATTTAGTTAAGTACACAAACACATGTGGTAGCTGGCAAACTAATGTTTATAATGCGAAATCTGCTCAAAAATCATTGGCAATAACGATGGAAGCAATATCGTATTCAAATAAATACAGTTTAAACATCCCTAGACGTAACGATAAGATAAAAAACCCGGAAAATATCCATTACTTAAGAAATGAAAAAAATAAGAACTTCCGCGTAATTCATTAATAAGGGAATGTACTTTAATGTTACCATAACAACGAGAGATAACTTCTAAAGTGACATGATAAATGTGTCTGAGAGAACATGTTCATGGCTCTTTTATAATCATTTTGGATTGATCTATATCGACATATCGTTCTTTATTTAATAACATGGAGGATGTTATTAAGGGAAGCAACTCCTCTAATTGAAAGCGGTATAAGGTGCTATACGGTTATTTCACGGGATATAAATAAAAGCAAAATCGACATAAGCACAACGTTATATTGGTAGTTATTTGCACATGAGATAGTCTGTTATGTTATGATTTATTTATATGTGTTTCTACAACAATCAACATAAAAGCAACAAGTCCATTTCGTGATTGTTTCTTAAATATGTGTAGAATTTTGCACGTTTTTCTATTTTTTTCCTTTAAACAGACACACGATAATACTGAAACCTTTATTAAGCATACACAATAACACATTGATTTATCATTCCGGTAAGATTTTGATTTCAAACGTCCTTGCATATAAACAATAAAAACATAATACACTTGGAGTTTAAGACTTGTCTTTGTTACTTGTGTAGTATAATCATCAATTAGCTCTATGCAAAACAACTAGCTTTGTTATTCAAGTAAATTATTAAATATTGATGTGCATGTATGCAAGTCATGTAGAAAAACTTACAGAACACCGAAAGTTTAAAAAAAGAGAAGATATTCGTGTGTCCGTTTAAACATCCTATTTTATTTTGCTAACACAAGCAGCTTCTTTACGTGTTCCGAGTACTAACTTTCATACCCCATCCAACCCCTTCTCCAAGAAGCGAAAACGGGGTTGGCTGTGGTATAAAATAAAACCTGAATTTCGGCATAAAAAGTTTGCATATTGTAAAATTAAAACATTTGAAAGGTAATTGTAACAGGTTATGACATTGTTCAGTAAAGAATAATGTTTTAAACGTGTTTTATCGTCGAAAAATCCGTTATAAAATCCGGTAATATAAGCTTACCCATCGCTTAATGGAATTATTGCGGGAACACGTAATGTGCTGCTAATTCTTATATTTGTATTTGAGTGTTATATGAATTCACTACACTTAGGACGTTTGGTAAGTATATGTGTAGATGTATTTGTTGTATACTATTAATTGATGTTGTATTCTGATTTAATATTCAATATATTTCAGTAAATTATCACCTTCTTTTGTGTAAACTTAAAATGTATCCATACTTTAATAACTCAACAAACATTAATAATACAATTGGCGTTATATACAGCTGTGCAGTTGCAACATCAGTAGAAAACAACAATGATAAATGAGTATAATCATTTTTATTTGTATATTGCTAAATACATTTTTGAGATGTCACATTTGTAACAACTGCACACTCAAGAATAAGTTGAAGAGCATCAGATATTAGAAACTTTACTGATAAAACAATAAATTTCCTAAACCCGTGTTCAATACAGTTAGACTAGGAACCTTTACAGAAGGGAAGCAATTCATTCTGACAGAGAGCATTTGGTAATATTCCAGTTATTTCCCAGCATTATGAAAATGTGTTACGTGATAGTTAACCAATACATGAGCATTATCAAGCATACATTGCAGTATAAGTTCAAATACTAGACATATTTATTGATTTATAATTTAATGTTTCGGACTTTGTAAATATACACGTTTAAAGTAATGTATATCGGAAGTGTTGTTATCGCTTGATTGCTTCCCTTCGAATGTACGCCTCATTAAGCATTGTTTTCAGGAAATATTAATAAACATTTATCAAAGCTGCAAAAGGCCTACCTTGCTTGGAGGTGGTGGACCCCTACACTAGGCGGCTTGAGGTAAGATATAGATAAGCTATAATGTTTGTTTGTATGATGTTTTTACGTAATTTTCAACACATGTAAGGTTATATGTGACGGTTGATTATTTGTGGTGGAGGCAGACCACCCACTTTTCCTGGGTAGAACCAGTACTGTACACCTCCCGTCATCCGTAAGAATCGACACTTCCTCACTTACAAGTCGAGCTCACAGTGGGATTCGAACCCGCAGCGGTGAGAGGCGAAGGTTTACAACGCAACGTCGATCTCTGTCTAATTGTCCGATAAAAATGGAATTGCAAAACAGGCATTACGCCGAGAGAATTTCAGTTATTATTTTATTGTAACTAATTACTCACTAAGGAACAGATGGGCTTTCATGGCAGATATCATTCATGAAGATTTCACTAGACAATATGTGTTTGCATAGATATGCTAAATGACAAAATGCATAGTCCCAAATATTTCTATATATTTTATATAATACACACTTAATATTACAAGTAATATTCCAGAGGAATCTCAATGTGATTTGTTTTTAAATGAAAACGGCAGCGAGCTTGAGAATGTTTTAGTAGATTTAAGTCACAACTACACATGTCAGAAACAGTTAATACATGTTAAAGTGAAGTTTCGCTTGGAACATTTGAGTTATATCTGTATTTTTTTTACAGACTATGTTTTCTCACCTGCTTAAATCAATAATGAAACTTTGAAGTGGTAACAATTGGTGTGTTATGTGTTGTTTTAATCTTCTTTCCGAAAGGCAATGTCTAATGTAGCACTATTCTATTTGATTAACAGCGTCATGATGTACATACAATATTAGTGGCAATTCCCTTTATGTGTTTCTTTATCCCTTCAATATATATTCGAAATTAGATTATCTCAACACGTTAACACTTAAACGTTATAGTCCAAAATAAAGGAAAACAAGACTGACTATTCATGAACTATTTTCTTTGATATGAAAGTGCGTTTGTGATTGGTCACTGTTAAGTGTAAAACTTATACAAATCAGTGGATATCATGTTGGCAGTGTGTTACCTATATTGTTAGAACACAATGGTATTGCTTTCGGAGGAAGTTATTTTTTCCCACTTTTATTGCCATCAAATGTTCTTGCTACAATCAACAACGTTGCGTGTCTTACAGATTAAATAAACCGTTCGTTTGCACAGTTAAACCTGACTATTTAAGGTGGACTCACACTTTTGAATAAAAAATTGAAACTGCATATAAAACTAGAACAAAATTAAAACTTAATGTTTTCTGAATATGGAACTGAATTATTTTTTTTGATAAACATTAAGGCATTTACGATATGACGTCGTAAAGAATGCATGGTTCGTCACTTTTGAAGCCGTTTTCAAACACCCATTTTCCCAGAAAGTTTGCATAATTGTATTTATACTGGTGCCGGTTCCACAGAATTTTGAGAAAACATTAAAGTGATATAAAAAAAATCTTCAGCTATAAACTTGTTCGAAAACTACACTGAAAATTTCTGTTTTTGAAATTTCTGTTTTTTTCTCAAAAAAAAAATGTTTGATTCAAACTACTGAAAAAACGTGTCCGAAAAAATGCCGTAATGCTTTTTTGATATGTTTTTTTTAGTATTTAGTAATTTCAGCCAAATCGATTCGTAGCAAGAGATAATTATCGAGTACAGGTCATCGTTTAACAAAGTAAATCCCCTTTTACAAAAAGACGTCATTTTCTTGCGTCAATTGTTGTCGATCATTTGTATGATCATATGCTGTATAATTTGTGGTGCTTATTTCCGCGTACTATACTTGATTGTCATTAAAAAAACACTTAATAATGGGAAGAAACCGGAGTACTCGGGGAAACCGACGTGTGGATGAACACTGAATCTTCTCAAATACAACCCCGGAACGACGATCAACCCCGGAACGACGATTCGAACCCGGGTTACGTTTGTACGTCACCAACTGCAATACTTAGTCACACGTCTTTTGACAATATTATGATCAGATTTAAAACAAGCAATAATGAATTGTGAATGAAATATATACTGAACCAAACAGCTAACGTATCAGTAGACAATACCTTTAATATCTCAATAATACAATCAATAAATCAAAACAAATTTCATTCTGAACGAGACAAATATCTTGTCAATAACGACTGTAAATTTAAAAAAATCATTCAAATCAACAGTACCAGTCGGCATATAATAAGTTCATACATACTGGTGCGTTAGCTGTTTGGTTCTTTCACACGCGTTGCGTATGGAATAGGTCTGAGGCGTAGCTACTGTGTGCGTTTATACGCACGTGCGTACAGGACGTACAAATCAGCAGAAAAAAACACACTAAGGCCACACTTAAAAATATCTTGGTTAACCCAAACCCTACCTTAAAATTTTCAGATGGCTAGGTAGGTAGGAAAGTTCTTTTGTTTTCTTTCCATCTATATGCCTTATTTGTGTGAGAATGCTGTTTAAAGTTTAACTGCTTGTTTGGACTTAAAACTACTTATTGCTGTATTAATTTTCGTATACTGGGTGTGTATTGTAATATTGAATCATGAAATTCCTATCTTAAACAATTGGTTACCCAAATTAATAAAGATAAAGAAGTGGAAACACTGGTATATTTTTCACTGTCAATGGGCTATTCAGTTTTAACAGGTTCCCCAAAGGTAACGTTAAAAAAATTCATACTTTTACTGAAAAAATGTTAGTCATGCCGATTTTGTTTATCTGTCCCATTCTGGCAAACAAACATAATTTTAATTATTGCTTAGGCTTAGGTGCCTTTACACAACAATGTCCGAGCTTAAAAATAATTTTGCTCAAAAAATACACCAAATACATTCCTAAAACATTTTTTTTTGTCGTTGGGGTCTTTTGTCGTTGGGGTGGGAGAGGGTTTGGGGCGGGGTCAATTAGACGTCCCTGGCAACACAGGGTTTGCACAATGACATAATTTAATTTATTAATGCTCATATTCGGGGTCTGGGGGTGAGGGGTGGGGGCAGCGATTTTACAAAGCCGCTATTTAAACAATTGGACAATCATTATTATGAGCGTTAATAAATACCTCAACAACTACTACATGTACACAGATAATGTTTATCTTAATATTATATCAAAAAGTTATTTAACTTTATATATGAAGTCTTGCATTTTGACGAAACTACTTAACAAATCGCCCCAGTCCCTTTAAATTGCTGATACATTTTAAATATACATTGCCTTGCGGCATAACTGGTCCTTTAGCTCAGACGATTCATCGATCGCCTTTTAAATCCTTAGCATGGACTCCGTGTGTTCAAATTCTCGCAGAGGGAATTATTTTAAACTTTTCTTTATTGAATTCCGTCAAAACATCTTGTTTCTATTGACAAAATACTGGTAGATGTGTAATGGTTAGGGCTTACACATCGTTTGTTTTTCAGCTACGCAACGCTGAGATTTGTTTCAAACAATGTATGACACCAAATGTATCTCGGATACGCTAGGCGGCTTGATTTTGCATTATGATATAAAAATAAAGTCGGTATTGGGAGTGGGGCATACCTCAATACCCCAATAGCACACTCGCATCTGTGACGCTCAACTAAAAACATTCGTGTGCGTACAGCCTAACAAATCCTGGTTACGCCCCTGTACGTATAAACTTAACTCGAAACTTCTAATAGTTAATGACTGATTTAAAAATCTGTATAATAAATAGTAAGACTAGTATTTCAGTTTAATACCTTACCGGGAGCAGTTTTTACATTGACCGCATATATTTTTTCTATTTGGATATGCTTCTTCTAATGATTCTCTCTCTTTCTCCTACAATGTCGGGATGAACAAAGAGATGTAGGGTTATGGAACTGTCCACATTTAAAATGAAAACGACTACAAAGTCTCATTTGTGTTTCTTTGAACACGTTTTCAAATCTAAAGTCGCGTTGCTAGTTCACGGCTGGTAACAAAAATCAACACCAACACATCAGAGCCCAGACATTAGAAAACCGCCGTAAAGCCCAACTAGAGTATGTGATCCGCATTCTAATAAAATTGTTCTATTGTACTGTATTAGAATATTTTTATATTTTGTATTTATGTTATCTCTTTTTTATGTTTTCTCCACAATATTTTATAAACTCGTGATATTGTACTAATCTTGTTATTGTGTTTAAATTATAAATTAAATTTAAATTAAATTAAAAAAGCAAATATATTGGAATGCGGTCTATCATTACGTGGTCCGAGTATTAACTTTCATACCCCATCCAACCCCTTCTCCAAGAACCGAAAACGGGGTTGGCTGCGGTATGAAATTAAACCTTAATTTTGGCTTAAAAAGTTTGCATATTGTAAAATTAAAATATTTAATATGTAATTATAAACAGGATATCACATTTTCTTCAGTGAAAAATGTTTTTAAACGTATTTTATTACCCTTATATCAGAACAGAACAGAACATATTCTTCATTTATGACTTAAACAAATGTTTCTCGTCATATAAATACATATTACATTTGTTAATATGTGACAGGTCAATGCAATTTTTACATTAAACAATGAAAAAGTACAAACACACAATCATACATACTATACACTCATACAACTCACCCATTCACTCTGACGCCCGAAATGTCTCCCACATTCACTCTGGATCACGTATTTACCCTGTTATAATGATTTAACTATTCCTATTACATAGTTTCATGTAAACTTTTAAGTTTTAATAGTTTACATGTCATGTCCAATGAGAATGAACATACATTTTTTGCTCATTATACATTGCAGTATTGCGAATAATAAATGCTTCCCTAACAAACCTAGATCTAAAAAGCTCTTGCTGGCTTGAAGATTGCATCAGCTGAATAAATTTAAAAACACTTGGATGTCTGTAATAATATTGTTTAACATATAGTTTACGTAATTGTTCGTACAAAGGACAAATTAAAATAAAATGATATTCATCTTCTAAGTCTGTACTATTACACAATGTACAATATCTCTGATTTCTATCAGTTCTATTTTGTGAATATCTGCCAGTTTCAATTCTAAGTCTGTGGGAGGATAATCTTATCCTCGACATGCCGTTCAATTTCAACGGCAATATATCTAGATACACTTCATATGAGAATGAGGTTTTAAAATGTCTATACAAACATAAAACTCGATTATTTTCAACATCAGTGTTCCATTTTTGAACAAAACAATCTATTAAATGTTGTTTAATCAACAAATGAAAAGATTTCATATCAATACAAGTTGGGTCATTCCAAAAATAATTATAGCCACAGTCAGTTATAATGGTTTTAACATTGCTGGCCCAATTCTTCATTCCTCTTTCACAATCTCTCACAGCATCTTTATAAAAAGTTGGTATTAAAATGTTTTTTGAATCGACCACCTTACTCCAATACTTTATTATTTTTACATACCTTAAAATATACAATGGGTATCTACCTAGTTCTCCATAAATACCGGAATTACTAGTAGACGTTTTAACCCTTAACAAGTATTTACAAAATTTCAAATGTATTCTTTCGATCTCCTTTGACTTTGTAAAACCCCAAATTTCTGCTAATATAGAACCAACGAACGCATCAAATAATTGGCAAAACGTTTTTGGTTTAAAATTGTATTTTTTTACATATGCAATTAATATATTCAAAGCTATTAATCCTTTACCTGCTAAGGTCTCTTGATTTAAATTGTATGAACCCGTATAATTAAAAACAGTTCCGAGGTAGTTAAAATCGTTAACAACTTCTAAATTATTTCCATTATCCATGTCTCATTAACTAAAAGATTACCCCTTTTTCTAAAACCATAACTTTTGTCTTTTCCACGTTAACCTCTAATTCCCATTTGTCGCAATATTCTTTCAACAAATTTAAACGTTCTTGTAACTCAGACGGTGATTTTCCAAAAATATCCGTTATAAAATCTTGCAAATATAACCTTTCCCATCGCTTAATGGAATTAAGGCGGGACCACGTAATGTATATTAACGGATCAATACTCGATCGATAATTGACGTAAAATGTGATTATTTCGGTCAGTTTAAATCAGTTTAACTCTGACAAGGCTTGTGATCAATCCATTTAAAGTTGTTATCTTTAAAAATCAATTTAAACGGAACGGTTTAATCTAATCTCTCTAAAATATATACTGCGCATGCCCACAGCTATATATCGCTGGGTTCAATCAGACGTAGACAAATGTGCATAAATGAATGAGTGATATTTTCGACATTTAAACAGTGTATCAGTCTACAATGGAGAATGGGAAATAGGAAAACATGACAGTAATGGAGATGACGATGATAACTGGAGACGAATATCATGTTATCAGTTCCCATTCAATTTAAACTCACGGTATTCATTACGTGGTCCGAGTATTAACTTTCATACCACATCCAACCCCCTCTCCAAGAAGGAAAAACGGGATTGGCTGGGGTATGAAATGAAACCTAAATTTTGGCTTAAAAACTTTGCATATTGTAAATTAAAACATTCAATAGCTAACTTTTAACAGGCTATCGCATTCTCCATTAAAACATTTTCAACATGTTTTATTGTCGAAATATCCGTTATAGAATACTGCTTATATAAGATTTCCCATCGCTTAATGGAATTACGGTGGTATCACGTAATGTCAGTTCCAATTGTTTCCGTTGGGGGAAGTCTACCTCTTCTTGGCAACGACAGTGGTTATTTATTTCACCCCTTCTAACTGGACCCTCTATAAAATGAAAAAAAAAACATCTAAACGACCAAATAGGACCACAAAAGCCCCATTTTCAAATATGTTTCAAGGGTGTTTTTAAGTGGAGTGATAATCCATAACTTTCCTGGAAAGCTTTTATAATACAAAGAGTGGAGGTTGTTAAGTTCTGTAATCGTCTGTTATTTAAGAAATAGAACATCGTTTACTGTGAATTATCGTGTAATATATCCGTGATACTTTACAAGATAATTCACCGTAAACGATGTTCTATTTCTATTCTAATACCCTAAAAATGTGAAAACAACGCACACATCTAAAATCTTTCGCATTGCTTTGCTTACTCTCCTAACGTTGCAAACGTTACCGTGATATCTTTCGCATTGCCTTGCTTATTCTCCTAACGTTGCAAACGTAACAGTGATATATCGTTGAATATAACGAGATATTTTAAACTAGGCTATATAGTGCGGGTGTATTAGAATAATTCATAACATTATTGTTTGAGTGTAATTATTATATATATATATATATAAGGTAGCGATTATGCATAATATACTAACAATACAGGAACAGACTCAAACATGTCTTAAGTTAATGCTTGAAGGGTTAGGCACTGTGCCAGACTAGTATTCTTATCAGTAATGAGAAAAATGGTCCTATTGAAATCACAGCACCCAAACGCGACAGCAGTTTAGGATCCGCACTGCGCCACACGCAAAGCGCAAATTAAATACAATGCAATGAAATGGACAATACACACAACAGCAATTCTTGAAGACAGGGATACCGACATGGGCCGGTCAGTAGGCAATACGGCCTACTGGTTAGTTTAGGTGTACACAACCTCGCTATTATCCTATTATCCTATTACTTATTAAAAAAGCAAATGTTGTATCTTCCTTTGCGCAACTTGCTGCGGTTATTGAAAACAAATTGTTTCTTTACTTGTTAAGACATTTAAACACGTGACGCATTATACTATACGTCTTACGTCTCCTTTCGGTAGGAACTACTTTATTTGCATTTCAAGTTGACGAACGGTACAAAGGCCACGGTTTTACATATATTTCGCATTACTTTGTTTGCGCTACATTGCAGTTGATTATACTTGTTTTCGAATGACTTCTACTGTGTCAAAGAACATAATACTATTTAACATATCCAGGAAGCATCGGCAAATATCATCGCAATAAATATTGCCATTTTTTAACAGTAATTGTCTGCCTTCTAATATATTTTTGGTTTACTTCCCACCATTAGCGGAAATAAATGCGTACCTAATCTAATTCTCTGAAAAGTTATAATCTCATTTCGAGATGCTAATGTTTCCTGCGTAGATGAAGATATTTCTGTTCTATACTTTATTTATACGCGATAATTGCTATTTTCGTCTATATGGCTATTGCTTTTGCTTTTATCTATATTATATAATTATTTACTAGAGAGACGGTCGAGTAAGGTCAATACGTCATTGTCCTTGTCAATAATCAACTGTGGCGCTTGTAGACATTTAATCGAACAAACCAACTGTGGGGTTTGTAAACATTTAATCGAACAAACCAACTGTGGGGCTTGTAAACATTTAATCCAACGAACCAACTGTGGGGCTTGTAAACATTTAATCCAACAAACCAACTGTGGGGCTTGTAAACATTTAATCCAACAAACCAACTGTGGGGCTTGTAAACATTTAATCCAACAAACCAACTGTGGGGCTTGGAAACATTGAACACAATGTACCAATTCGTTCAAACCTTCTGACACGTGGCCAATGGTCATTGCTCGTGTGTATTAGTCTCAAACTATATAAAGGATGGGTTACTGTGCTGTATTACGCATTCATAATTGTAAATGAAACAGTAATGCGATATGTGCATACACACATTATTGCGAAACAGTAATGCGATATGTACATACAAACATTATTGCGAAACAGTAATGCGATATGTGCATACAAACATTATTGCGAAACAGTAATGCGATATGTGCATACACACATTATTGCGAAACAGTAATGCGATATGTGCATACAAACATTATTGCGAAACAGTAATGCTATATGTGCATACAAACATTATTGCGAAACAGATTAGCAAAACGGTAACCATTATGCCGAGTATAACTCACGCTATCTGTGTGGTAGCTCACGCTATCTGTGTGGTAGTATAAACAGCGACAAAAAAGATAAAAACGGTCTTATAGAAACAACAGCACCCAAACGCAATGACACTGTAGGTCCGCGCTGCACTACAACAAAGAGCAAATGTGTATATTTGTATATTTTATTTATTTCAATGACAAATATATATTTTACAAAATATTACATATATAGGACAAATAGGTAAACATAAAATGTACATATATAAAGCATATAGGTAACATTGAGCAAAACTGGATTGTACTCAGGCTAACTTGGCTTACTAGTCACCATCTTATACTTGCATTAGTTGGATAAAGCAATATTTAAATTGAACTCTGAAATAAGATGGTTCATGCATATTTATACAAATATGGTAATGTGAGGACATGTTGTCATACCCGGAGTTCTGTAAACTCAGTGAGATACACATTTAAATAATGTGAAAACAAAAACAATAAAGTATAGTGTTGTGTACGAGTGCTTATATAATGGGAATATTAGTACAAATATACATGCCTATTAATCCACCACGGATTGTTAATAGTTATTAATAGTTGTAATTCAATTGCTGACTACTTTAACTTAGTTTGTCTAGCACATACTTTAAATAAACAATGACATAGATACCCGTTGTTGAGTGAAGACAAGTTTTAACCCAGTAAATGAAAACACTTCAGACAGTCAGACTACAAGACACGCAGTCCAGTAAATGAAAACAGTTGACTGACGGTCCGTATTACCAGTGTGCTTGTGTTCTTCATCTTCACCAAAAAACGATTCTAAGTAAAATGGTCAATATGCTTTAAATCATAATGATTAATACGTACAAGTACATGCGTTTACAAACATGACATATAAGTTTACAACTATGACATATACAGTTACATTTGCTAATATAATCACGTTTTGTTGATTTCATAGATACCTTATAGGCCCGTATGACCGGGTGTATAAATCATTTGATTATAAATAGTATGTAACTATATATTTGTTTACACATGTCACGATAATAAATAAATAACTTGCTTACAACTTACCACGCGCGGTCAATCACTTGCACAAATAGTGAAAATAACATGAAAATCATGTTGTCATACCCGGAGTTCTGTAAACTCAGTGAGATACATATTTAAGGGTGCCCTCTGCTGAGGTTTTGGATTTTTGCACTTCCGGAAATTTACATTTGTTATATTTCAAAAATTATAATAAAACTGGAAAAAATAATTATACAGTAACAAACTTATGCCCAATAGGGATATTTTAGTGCAAAAAAAAAAGAAGAAAAATTAGATTTATTTTTTGACCTCACATGTTGTGCCCAAAATTGACAATTTTTAACATAAGCCAAAATGGGGGGTAGGGGTACAAAAGATGGTATTTCTCAAAAACCATTTAAGATATTCACTTAATTTAAACTTTATTACAAAGACCTGTGTTAGCATATACATAGACAGGAATAAAAAGTATTTTCCTGTTATTTGTTACAGACCTATGCCGTTATATGTCAGAGCTCGTCGAAATCTAAAAAAGCACATTTTTTTCTCAGTTTTTATTGAATATCTTTCTTATATGCACACCGACCCCCAATTTTTATTTTTTCATTCTGATACTCAGGTCTTGCATATATTGTAGACAAAATATCTCAAAAAGTTATCTGTTCCTTTATCATGAAAAATTTATGGATCACAAATTTAAAAATGCAATTTATAGTAAACTGGGTGGGGTAATGACAAGGGATGTACTAATTTTTCAGATGGTGATAAAAATACCCCAACCCTTAATTTTTCGTCCTAAAGTATGATCTATTACATTAAAAAAGACGGAAAATCGATACCTGTTCTGCAAACCACACTACACACATGTAAGTTGCCATACACAATTTGCAGCTGATTCAGAATTTAAAACCGCACTGTGAGAGTGTATTACTAAAGATTAATTTTGCAAAAAAAGTTGAATCACCGACCCATCATTATTTTTCCAGAAACTAACTAGTAATATGTTAGTCTTCATAAAAAACAGGGAAATAAAAAATTCTATCTGTTCTGATATTCACCAGAGGGCACCCTTAAATAATGCGAAAACAAAAACTATGATTCAGAAGTATTTTAAAAAGTAAAATATTGTGTTGTGTACGAGTGCTTATATTGTGTTGTGTACGAGTGCTTATATGTCACCTAATAAGGTGATTGATACTCACGAATTATTTCTATTTCTTAAAGCATTTTGGATAACATGTCCAGTACATTTAATAAGTTCATAGTCTGTGAAAATGAGTTTCACTTTTGAGTTGTCAGATAACATTCTATCAGGAAAGAATTGATCAAATTTATTGTTTAGCGTGTGCCTATGTCCTTCATATTTGCTACAATGTTGCAAAAAATGTTTTTCACTCTCCACTGCATTTATTAAACACTGTTTACAAAGACGTTGTTCCCTGGGGATACAAAGGTAACGTCCAAGCTCAATTTTAGTTGGCAAACATGAGCAATCGCTGATCTTATCGATTTCTCGGTGCAAAAATACTTCTCAAATAAAAATAAAATAGACAATGAAAACGACAATACATAACACACAGAGTGGTGAAGACATGGTTACAGACTTGGAACGGTCAGTAGGCAATATGGCCCACTGGTTAGCTTACAAACCTTTCTTTCTTACTATGGTTTTTTCTATCTACCCAAGAGTAATTAAACTCTGCACGGATGACAATTCTGAACCTGTTGATTCTGTTCCCAATTTACATCATTATTTTTGCTGAAAATAAAAGAATTTATGACGATAGAGACATCCTTTTGTTTTGAAATCCCCTATTGGAATGCGAATGTATTTGTTATTTTTAAAAGTTTGCACCCAAGTTGAGGACATCAACATTCGTAACTTTTGTAATAATTAAATGCTCTCAACCAGGGCTACCGTTAACATAAACTTCAGAATACCTTTTTCAGATTGTGTTATCGTAACTCCAATCTTCTTCTAAATGAACACTTCTTTCAATGATTATCACAACCTATATGGTGACGTAATTTACATACTTCGTAAATACCCTGAATCATTATCACTTTTAATAACATACAGAACGTTTCTAAACCTACTGACGACGAAGTATATATATAAAACTTACATATTTTGAGAATCAAAACTATAAACACAATATAAATGGCTCTCGGTATCTGGATGACATATTGAACATTGACAACCCTTTCTTTTCAACTATGGTTAATAATATTTATTCTTAAGAACTTCAGCTTAACACAGCTAATATATCTGATAACAACGCTTCTTTTCTTGATTTAGATCTCTCGATTGAAAATGGTGAAATAATTAGCAAAATTTATGACAAGAAAGATGATTTTAATTTTGACATTGTTAATTATCCCCATTTGGATGGGGATGTTCCCCGAGCAACTTCTTATGGGGTGTATGTGTCTCAACTTATTCGTTTTTCAAGAGCTTGTACTCGAGTTGCGGACTTTAATATTCGTAATCTTTGTATAACTAAAAAGCTTCTCAATCAGGGTAACCGTTACAATAAACTTCGTAAAAGATTTGCAAAATTGTATTATCGTAACCCTGATCTTCTTTCATAATATAAAAGTAATTTAAGGACTCTTCTGCGACAAGGACTATCACAACCTGACTTCTATGGTGATGTGATTTATAAACTTCGTAAGATTCTTGGTCATGATCACTCATACTATCTTTGTTAAACTTGATAAAAAGTTTATCAAAAGAGGTTATGACCCTATCATTCTGCAACGTACTGCATGATTGGTGGTGGACCCTTTTACAGTTCGTCACTATGCTTTCCTCTTTAATTGTACGAAGACCGGACATGCTGTGGACGCTATGATGACGCCTACCTAAAGCCCATTGGGACGGTAGCGTTTGATGTTTGTCTATGATCTTTCTTGTCGTGCCGTTAATGGTTTATTCTCTTGTTGCTCTGGCTTCTGCCAAGTCATTGAGTACCTTCATTGTGGCTTTCTTCTAGGCTATTGTTTTTTTGTATAATATTTACACGAGCATATTTGTGTTTTACTTATATTGCCTATTGATGCTGCCTTGTTGGTTAGAGATTAGATCATGGTGGGGATTTCTTTATTTACAATGTCCTGTTTTAATGGGATGACAGTAGGGTAAGTGTGAGGTTTGGTGCACCCTAGAACCGGTTTAACCCCCCCCCCCCCCCCCCACCCCTACCGCCCCACGACCAGTGGCCTACTTTGCCACTGACCGTTCCAAGGCGGTAGCCCTATTGTCAACCCTTTTGTGTTTGTGATGTCGTTTGCATTTATTATTACTTTTGCCTTCTTGTTTGTCTGTTTGCGTTTGTTTCTGTGTTTTGTGGTTGACTGTCCTCCTTGAATGCCACTTGCCCTGTACGATATTTTTATATTTCTTTAAACCAGCCAGGCCAAACCCCAAAACTGGAGCATTGAATTACGAGTCATCAACTCATTATTCATTTTAAGCATATTCGATCACCACAGGTTTTTAAGACTCCGTTAAAAAGTCTATACTTTTAATGGCACATATACATTATTATACGACCTGAGCACCTGGACAGAGTTTTGATGAATGGGTTTTAAGTGTAATTTTTCCGTTAGTTTCTTTAAAATATCTTATGTTCCTGATATTTGCAACGGACTATATGTTTTGTGTTAAAGAGTTAAAGTACGGCACTACGTGTTAGTCTTTGATCTTACGACGACTTGACATTGCGAATGTTTTCTGTTTATAAATTATAAAAAGGGTTGTTTAGTTCGTTTTTTTGTCTTCATTTCTGTCGCGTCATATCCTTAATGATCCATTCTGTTGTTGCTAATGATAAGGATAAGTCACTGAGAACATGCGCTCTGTGTTCCTAGGTCTTTGATTTTATATTCATATAAATAACTGATGACTTTTGTTTGAAGTTTTCTATTACGTAGAACAATAATTATCATTTATCATTTATTTATACCGGTATGAATTTAAAATCAACTACAAAGAAAGACATAAAACAATGTACGCAATAACTTAACGGCCACATTTGTTTAAAGGATTTCCTGGCATTGTCCCGTTTTAATAGGATGACAATAGTTAAGAGCGAGGTCGATGAACTAAGAACCGATTTAAATCACCAGTTGCCCCCATTTTCCAATGGCTGTGGTGGTACCCGTATTTTCAGATTGTACGTTTGTGATTTATCACATTTCCACAAAAAAGTGTCATCTTAATGACCCACATTTCTCCTTTCATACATTTTTTTTAATCATAACGCTGGTTAAAAGCTAAGGATGATGACACTTCGAATTTTATATTTACCATATTAATTCCGTATTTCGGCTGGGGATATGATAATGGATGAATGTGTCCGTGCGTCCGTGTGTGCGTCCGTCCGTCACTCATTCATTTCCGCTTAACTTCGCATACAATTCCATCCGCATTTTGCGAATTATTTACTGGTCCTTTGGGATCATCAAGCCAATTCTGTGTTGCTTTAGAGTAGAGTATTGCTAGGAGGCGTGAGAGGTGTTGCATCTTATAATAACCCCTCATGAACAGACTCAATAAAACCGAGCCTGCTGCTTTTCCCTTTTGTTTGTGTTTGTTGCTTCCAAGGGATCACCTTTTCAGTATTTAGATGGACGTTTCAGTATGTTACCTACTAGAGCATATTGTCAGGGCGTTCCGGTTAAATGATTTTTGCAGAATTGCAGGATTTCTTGTTTAAAGCATTTTCGCTCAACTTCTACATTTTCATCTGATTTGCGTGAAACTTGATCATGTTGGTAGGACGTATCAGTATGATGGTATGTGGTGCACATTGTCAGGGCATTATTATCCACTAGTCTGTGTAGGTTTCCGGGCCTCAGTGTGTACGTGTGTTGTGTCCGTGTGTGCGTCATTCCTTTGCGCTTAACTACTCCTACATTTTTCATCCGATTTTCATAAAACACTTTATAGGACGTATGTGTATGATGTGTAGTAGCGCATATTGTCAGGGAGTAACGGTTGGATGTATTTGTTGGGATCACTTGATGTTTTTATTTTTTTCCAGTGTATAGCGTCACCGATCAACTCCTACATTTTTCATCCGATTTTCATAAAACTTTTTTTAGGACGTATCAGTATTTCGTCTAATAGTATTTGTCATACTGCAAAGAAATTTCTCGGGATTTTATTGGTCAATATGGCCGTAGACATAAGCCCATGTCTAAGTCAAGCTCATGTCTACGTCTCGCGACGTGAACGTAGGACAATTTCCCCGTAGGTACCCCATACCTGCAATACAAAAAAAATGGCTGCGATAAGTTGCCGATTCGTTTTGGAAACCGCCGATTGTTTCCTTTTTATTGCTTTTTGCGTGTAAAGATCTGAAATAATCGTACTGTAAGTATATATTTTTTTTGCAATTTTACAGATAATAAAACATTAACATAGTGATAAAATACGTTTATTTTATGAAAATATCCGCCAAATATAACGACGTTAGAGCGATGACGTCACGAAAATAAACAACGTATAGTTAGAGGCACGTTACGGGGAAATTGGCGCACTAAAAATGAAAACGTGTTTTTGGCTGTTTTTTTCTTCTTAAACTTCGACAGCTTCTTGGTCTTACATAATTTTATGAGAGATATGCCAAGTGCGTCTTGCACAGTATTGTCGTTTTCGCGACAAACTAAAGTTATTGTCCTCATATAATCCATTATCAGCCAATTATTCTTCAACAATATTCTAAATACTATTAGCAAGATATTGATACTTACTTCTGTGTACCTTTCTTTTTGGCGTAATTATTCTGGATCTTATAATATCACCACTGGTTTTGTCATACCCATATCAAACTGTATCGATAACGAGTTTTCCAAATTAGATTGACTCGTGGAAGCGTGGTTTTTAAACCATTTCTCGTGAAACCTTTCGAAACATCCTCTGGATTTTGAATGTCCATCCTGAATGTTCTGATATGTCAAACAATGCTCCTTTCAATTCGAACATGAAATGTAGCATGCACAGAACGTAGGCATCCAACAAATCAATCGTGAAAACTCGGCCAATCTCGTCATCCCGCCTCGTGTGTATATCGACGCTTCGGTATGTTCAAAATATAGACATTTTGTTTGCCGGAAGGCAACGGCACAGAAAATAATGCACTGCGGCTAGGCTGTTTCTATATAAACAATATGTATATTAGTCACACGTGTTGATGAATGATTTGCGTTGCATGTTTGTTATTTACAATACGGATGAAGGTTTTATCACTGCTTTCATGTAAATAAACTATAGATCGGCTAAATGACGTTGCCAAATGTTGAAGATAGCATTGATTTTGAATGCAAATTCGCTTTGGCGGATATCTGATGCACGTCGCGCTAGTATGCCGTGACCAATTTGTGACCTTCGATGTACATTTGAGTAATGCTGCGAAGCAGTGTACGAGATGTTGCGAAACCAACAAATACTTCTTTAAAAAAATGGATGTATCTAATTGACCGAGAAAGAGGCCAACATGTAAAAGGGTGTGTAAATCATTTCAAACATTTACAAACACGTTCATGTTAGTAAAAAATGTTGTCATTGACATTTGTATTCCTTTTATTCCCTAAGGGAAAGCCAATCGTACTAAACAGTTATAATATCTATTGTTTTTCCTCATTACGTGGTCCGAGTATAAACTTTTATACCCCATCCAACCTGTTCTCCAAGAAGCGAAAACAGGGTTGGCTGTTATGGAATACAACCTTAGTTTCGGCTTAAAAGTCTTGCATATTGTAATATTAAAACATTTCATAGGTAATTTTAAACAGAATTTCGATTTTTTTTCCATTAAAAATGTTTTTGAACGTGTCTTATTGTCGAAATATCCGTTATAAAATCCTGATAATATAAGCTTTCCCATCGCTTAATGAAATTAAGGCGGGACCACGTAAGGTTAGAAAAGTCAATTCATATAGAAGTTCAAATTGACTGATTGTTTAACATTACTGTCATTGATATAGTTTGTATGTAAAATATTGTTTAAATACGTATCAATTTGGATGGCCGACCTCTGTGAATGCCACATTTCCTGTTTAACGACTTTTGTATCGTATCTACTTTTACACAAAAAGCATCAATTTATACCGTAGTTCCATTAGCTGACTAAGCATCTGCTTTTATTATGCCTTAATGATGTGTGCTGATTGTGTTCGCAATAAATCACAGTGGTTGGCGTGTTTGTTATTATTAAGTAGTCTATTGACCGGTTTAGTATATAAAACATCAATATGAGGTCTTGTGATGATAAATGGTGATGTCAGGAGTGGTGATAGTTTGTCAATATGTCTTATAAATATCTTGGAAGTGTTGATCATTCTCAGTGTCTTTTATGACCGATGCGTGATCCGCAGTTTATTACGCAAATTAGCAATCATTTCCTTTGGAAATCGAAACACAGAGAAAAGGGTAACAAACATTTATTACATCTGCGGCGTTTGGTCGTGTGTTTAATACACTGAATACAATTCAAGTTCATTACGATTGCATATGCATCAGGTCCTAATTAATGTTATGAACGGATTGTTTCAAACCAAAGACAAATTTAATTTCAATAACTTTCTGAATACAACTGTGAACAAACAAAGTAAAAACAACAACAAAAAATAACATTTTTTTTTTAAATTTCGTACTTTGTGGAGCAAATATGCCGCAATTACTCCTTTTCATACTGTCATATCCTAAATAGTGTGGTGTAATCTTTTTTCTAGAACGAGAGATGCGCATGAACTCTGATTGAAAGCAAATGAAACCCTAGCCTCGGTCACCCGGGTCGCTTCTGATTTCTTCGTTACACTATGTTACATTGATCCAGAAACAGGGCCTGGGGAAATTAGGACGTTTGAAATCGCCCCTCTCGTTGGGGGCTTTTTTGGCGAGATTTTGAGAGATTCAACGAGACTTTCAAAAAAACATATTTTAAAGTTAATTTAATACTAATGTCTTCTTTTTAACTTATGAGAAGCAGCAAGTGACGTTAATTTTTTTTTCAATCGTCGGCTTTATGCGCGTTAAAGATATGCGCGAATAAATTGGGAAATAGCTAGTGGGCGCTTTAATCGGCCTAATCTGCCCAGACCGATATCTGCAAGTAAGACATATGCATGATACGGTCTTGCTGGCCGAGACTAATGAAACAAAAACTGAAATGCGGAAGATATTCTTGGCTTATTTTAATTTATTAAACATTATGAATCTGAAATCAGCAGTGAGTAAAAAGCAGATTATGTCAAAACAAACTCCGTTAAGACATCAGTTAACATTCCAAATCACCATGATATGTTAATGAATTGAGCTTGCCTATTTCCTCAATTACATTGTAAAATCAGTTATTATGACATTATCATCCACCAGTTTCAGGTTTATTTTTTATCATGCTGACAACTTCGTGAAATTATTTAAATCATTACAATTTAAACAACGTGTTATCACAGAGAAATATTAATATACGTTCTCTCATTAAACAAACAAACAATATTTATTGGCGGCGAATGTGTTTTATATGGAGTTGTATCGTCAAGACTTTTACTTGCTAATAAATCTCCGGGGATTTCATTACGGGAAACTGAATGTTAAACATTGAACACCACATTTCATATCGATTTGAACGTAGTTTAACATTATAATAGCTTGGCATGGTGTCATATGTTTGCACGATAGTTGGACTCCATAATCATCATCATTAGCATACACATTTAAAATGCGTTTATAGTAGCCATTTGTAATTAATAAATACTGAAAAGAGGATCCATTGGAAGCAAAAAACACAAACAAGAGA
Source organism: Cyrtodaria siliqua (assembly GCA_037043455.1). Taxonomy (NCBI): domain Eukaryota; kingdom Metazoa; phylum Mollusca; class Bivalvia; order Adapedonta; family Hiatellidae; genus Cyrtodaria; species Cyrtodaria siliqua. The sequence goes on along the minus strand of JAWPHD010005327.1, from coordinate 28,679 downwards.
TAAAAGTAGCAGACTTGTTTTTATTGATTCTGTTCATGAGAGGTAATGTTAAGTGCAACACCTCTAGACTTTCGCTTAAGCCGATAATACGTCTGGTTAGCTGGTTCAATCAGCCCTCAATGCACGGATTCAATCAGCTTGATTTAAAGTTATTGAGTCTGCCAAATATCTAGTCATTTATTTACTCGTGCGTTTTAAAAAAACATTATATTATAATTAAAACAAAACGTTTCCAAAAGCTCTACTGATACTGCATTGTATAAGTGAGACCTATATAGCCCATTGGTAAGAGCACTGGGCCCACAAGCCTAACGTCGTGGGTTCAAACCCCGCCAAATGCTGGTTCTCAATATCATGTTTCATTAATTCAATCCTTATCTTCCATAACCAGTCGGCAAAAATCCACCTTCTCGGCTCTCAAATTTGCTTCGGGAGAAGTTTGTACCTCTCTGCTGTCTTGTGACGATATTAGGCCGACGTTCACTGAAAGAAGGACCGCTGTAGATAGAAATTCGCTGGTTCTTCGTCTGGCACATCTGAAGTATGCAGTGGCTAAAGCGATGTTCAAGAAGTAGTCAACTCCAAACGAGAAAAAGAGAAACATCAGATGAACTACGGCTGAACAGCGAGAGTCGTCGTAGAAACCGAATATACAGCGATGTTTCAGCCGAAGGCATGTCACAACAAATGGCCATCCAGTAGTTGGGACAACAGCAGAGCTGGCGGAAGACGGAGTGAGGGGAAGCGAAAGAAAGGAGCAGATAAAAGGGTTGAGAAGGTGGACCAAAAAAAGAGAGATGATAATGCATATTTATATCAGATGTATATCTTGCGGCAACAAGTAAACTTGAATCAAAACGTCAGCTTATATACTCTTGGATTGTTTATACTGTCGGCACGTTATACTGTCTAGTTATTGCATATCATCCGACATTGCTTAAGCTAATACGTGTTTAGTATAAGTTTGGCATCAAGTGTGTTGGTTTGTTTATGTTTATGAAACAAATATACATATTAAGTTGTATATAAACTTTTTAAACTATTTAAAACAACAAACCCGTCCGATCATCGTGGAAAAACATAGTTTTCCCTTTTCAAAGCGAGTTTGATTGTGCAAAACGATCTCATAATGGAGCTGATAACCATTTTATAATGTTAAACAGTGAAACCAAATCCTACTTTCAGCATTCAATGCATAACTACGCAGATATATGCAACTATACTCATAGTAGAATGTCGTTTGTTTACTATTTTTGGTGAGCATCGAATTAATAAAATATTGTCAAAAACGTAAGAAACATCGATGTGTATTAACCCAGATCACTATTAATTTTCTGGTTTGTTTTGGACACTGTATTAAGGAAATCACTATTCTGGTTTGTTTTGGACAAGTTATTAAACGTTTTGGACACTTTATTAAACCAGATCATTGTTCTGGGTTTGTTTTGGACACTGGATAAAAAGCGTTTTACTATTTAATTTTGGACACTATTAGATGAGTGCGAAAATATTGCAGGGGTCGACTTACATTCTCCATTTTTTCCCCAGATATTTGCTTTATCGGGATCATGTCATGTGTATACGGCTTGGTATATTCCAGTGCTATTACACTGAGCTTACTGCTACAATCAGACGCCATTGAGAGCAGCGTTAGTTAAACCCATTAATAAATGTACATGCATGCGTATAATAATTCTTATTTAAGTTCAAGAAATAACAATTTAAGTATTTAATTGATGCCTTGCTACAGTGGAAGCTTCTGTGTCGTTTAAACTGATAATCTCACAAACACGAAATCAAAACAAGCACAAAGGTAAATATATACATAAACTTTATTTATATTCGAATATATACATTTTTTTTCTCTATACCAAAATGCACCAAGCAATAAAAGTAGGTAAATTAGTCGAACAGAAAATGAAGCTTTCACAGAACACAGTCAACCAAAAAACACACGCATTAAAACAAAAAACGAGTTGACAATAGGGCCGCTGGAGTCTTAAATAAGGTTCTAAGGTGTATTAACATCTCTCTTACTCTATTGTCATCCCAATAAAACGATACACTAAAGATGTAAATAAAGACATCCCCGCTAAATATATACGATCAACCATGTCTATATTTGTGAACTTCGTCAAAGCTATACATATAAGAAGTTTCGTCGAATAAAGGAAATTGCTACGCTGCGATCAGGTGCAGTAAAGACGTGTGTGTACGTGTCTCCCACAAACCCACGTCATCGCCGTTTCCATAACAACATTGAAGCGACTAATACTCAGTCAAATCGCCTTAAATTGAAATAATCGTGTTTATATTGATCGATCTAGTGTCTTTGTCAACCGCTTTTATCAGAAATATGTGTAATGTCCCTTGTGAATATAAGTTTCAGGTCCAACGAAGCCTAATTGTGAAGAAAGTGTCGCCTGCTTGATTGATATTTACAATGGTTCTCAGCTTACAATTCGAGAAATGCGCCTTAGGTTTAAATTTCAATTGTAAACCAGCAACCAAAACTGATTTGGTATCATTGTTGTAGTAGGTTTTGCTCGCAAAATAACTAAATCAGCAACATGGAGATGTTGTTTAGGTGTAATTGCACCAGTATTTGTGTTCCCGTGGTGCAATCGATAGTGGCTGTAAAACATTTCCCTGTCGGTATAAGCGCACCTTTGATTACGTGTTGCCATATTTTAACTTTAAAAGGTCCGCGGCTCTTCAAAATAGAAAGTTACATCATTCAACTAAAAGTTTGTAGGGAGAAATATGAGGATCCTTTTGTCGTTTGAAATACATCATTGCAATATAAAGTATAACGAAGAAGGAAAATATATGTTGTAATGAATCTTTAACTCTTGTATCACAATATGTATAAAAGTCAGGAAATGCAGCTTTCACAGAACACGAAATCGAAATAGCACCACAATTACCATTATATTCACCAAAACCAGGATGATCCACTGCAGGAGAAGCAAAATATGTATTGAAACAATCTAAATAAGGCACTGCATTCGTGCCCGTTCACGTTCTCACTGTATATTTTATGGTTTTCCTGTTAAAGTCAATTATTTTAAAACGAGCATCCGTAAAAGATGTATGATCGTTACTTAAATTACACTGTCTGATCCATTTCATCGCAGAGAATGAATGATAACCGCTCTTTTCTTTCACAATAAGTACTTGTTTCAAATGCGAATATGATTCATAGACAGTTTTGTTGTCAACATGTTCTTTTGGTGTAATATTGCAAAACTTGTGACAAAGCTGAACGTAATAAGTTTGAATTCAGTCCGATTATAACTCTGAGTCTAATGTCTTATTTAGATGTTGGAATAAATAAATAATGGTACTTTTCAACCCTTTAATAGCTTAGGTCATATCTGGTTGGAATGGCAAACGGTGATTAGAAAATAGCGACACTAATGCAGATGAATTGAATGTTGTTTAACGGCTCATCTTACTGTATAGGTTATTTAGGACCGCCGCAGAGAGAGGGGAAGGATACATAGGAATACGGGAACCGTGCCCTTCTCTTATTATCGAATAGATTCCTATGGTTCTTTAACGTGCTCGGAGGATACACGGGACCGCACGGTTTACGTCCTCATCCGGCGAACGAGGCTAAGGGAAATTGTCTTGCCCAAGAACACACCGACGAAACTCAGTGGCACCACAGAGGATTGAACCCGGGGCCTCCGGTTACAAATCCGCCGCGCTACCGACTGCACCACGCCATCCCTCTAATGCAGAGAAAGATGATTACTGAATGAATATCATCTTCTCGGTTCACATTCAATTTCATAACTATGGTACTCAGTTTCCAGTTGCAACTGGGTTGGCGTGTTGGGGTGGTATTATTAGTGGTGTGGAAGATGGTGTGTGTGTGTGTGAGTGAGAGAGGGCGGGTTGGGGCGGGGGGTACTTTCTGCCTGGAACGACCATTGGCTATTTCTTGGTCTCAACTAATTGGGGCCCTCAGATGATTGAATATTCCTCAGCATGTTTGTTCCACCTTTCATACGACAGATGTTTATTATTTAATATTGCAATCTAAAATATAACAGTCAGACATGTTTAGATCATTGAAACGTATATTTAATCACCCTCGCTATACATGACCTTTCTAAATGTTAAGTGACGTCCTATAACGCTATTTCGTACATGATACATATTAAACAACAAGTATAAAATTCGAACAGGAAATGCAGCTTTCACAGAACACAGTAAACCCACAAACACGCAAAAAGACAAACATGAATGGCAATAGTAATAAAGAATAAAGGCATATGACGTCACAAACACAAACAAGGGTTGACACTAGGGCTACTGCCTTGAACGGTCAAAGATGAACGTCAGTGGCAAAAAAGGCCGATGAGCGTTTTAAACCATGTTCTAGGGTGTACCAATCCTCAGACTTACTCTACTGTCATCCCAATAAAACGGGACATTGTAAGTAAAGAAATCGCCGCCATGAACTATTCTCTAACCAACAAGGCAGCATTAATGGGCAATACAAGTAGCGTAGAAAGCCACAAAGAAGGTACTCATTGACTTAGCAGAAGCCAGAGCAACAAGAGAATAAACCATTGAGGGCACGACAAGACAAGATCGCAGACAAACATCAAACGTCACCGTCCTTTTGGGCTTCAGGTAGACGTCCCCATAGGGTCTACAGCCTGTCCGGTCATCGCATAATTAAAGAGAAAAACATAGTGGCGAACTGTAAATGGGTCCACCATGCACGCAGTGCGTTGCAAAATGATAGGGTCATAAACTCTTTTCATAAACCTTTTATCAAGTTTAACAATGATAGTATGAAAGTGATCATGACCAAGGATATTATGAAGTTTGTAAATAACATCACCATAGAAGTCATGTTGTGATAGTCCTTGTCGCGGAAGAGTTCTTAAATTACTTTTATATTTGGAAAGAAGATCAGGGTTACGATAATAAAATTTTGCAAAGGTTTTACGAAGCTTATGGTAACGGTAGCTTTTTGATTGAGTAACTTTTTAGTTATACAAAGATTACGAATATTAAAGTCCTCAACTCTAGTAAAAGCTCTAGAAAAACGAATAACTTAATACATAAAACCTCTCAAATTGTGTTAAAATTGTTATGTTCTTTAGAACTACGTATGGAGAAAAATGAGCATACTTTGTCTCTTGACATACATCAATGCTACATAAAGTATAACAAAAGAGGAAATTCAATGGTGCAATGACACCGTTAACTCCTACATCATCATGTGCCATGGAACATGTTCATGGTGCAATGACACCGTTAACTCCTACATCATCATGTGCCATGGAACATGTTCATGGTGCAATGACACCGTTAACTCCTACATCATCATGTGCCATGGAACATGTTCATGGTGCAATGACACCGTTAACGCCTACATCATCATGTGCCATGGAACATGTTCATGTAACTGTTATCTAATGTTCAACACATTAACACAAGCATTAACACCACAGTTACCATTATATTCACCGTAACCAAGATAATCAGCTACAGTAGCAACAAAATATGCATTTAAACAACCTAAATAAGGCATAGCATCTGTAATAGTTTTATGGTGTGCCCGTTCACGTTCTCATTGTACAATTGTATAGCTTTCCTGTCAAAGTCAATTATTTTAAAACGAGCATCCGCAAGTTTCTGGTTTATTTCTCCCTTCCATGGCACCGTAAAAGATGTATTATCGTTATTTAAATTGCACTGTCTGATATAGTTCATTGCTGAAAATGAATGATAACCGCTCCTTCCTTTTAAAATAAGTACTTATTTCAAATGGGAATATGATCGTAGTCAGTTTTGTTGTCAACATGTCCTTTTGGTGTAATATCTCTCGTGGGTTTATAACTGAATTATTGCAAAAAGGGATAAACGTATCAAGATCTTTTAAATTCAATCCGATCATAACTCTGAAGATTCAGATGCTGGAATGAATAAATAATGGAACATTACATCCCTTTAATAACTTAGGTCATATCGGGTTGGGAATAGTGATAAGACAATAATGACGATGAAGATGATTACAATATATAGTTTAATAACCAGTGTTTTTGAGATACGGGAAATATCTCCCGAGGTAGAGAAATGGCCCCGATATATGAACGAGTGCGGAGCACGAGTTCTTATATCGGGGCCATTTCTCTACTGAGGGAGATATTTTCCGTATCTCAAAAACACTGGTTATTAAACTATATATTACATAATTTAAAATGATATTTTATTTAAGAAATAATAAATAAGTACCTGTGTTTTATCGGTAAATAAAATACAGTTAGGAGTTCGGATGCGTAGTAATTAAATAACGCACTCGTGATTTAATTTCTAGCATCCGAACGACTAACTGTATTTTATTCACCGATAAAATACAGGTCCGTATTTATTATTTCGATTCTAACACAACAATTACCCCATTATTTACGCTATTGTTGGGGCACTATATATTATCTCGTAGGTCAAGGTAATCAGGCTGCTATGTTGACAGGCTGTTCCATTGGGCGCCCCCGTATGCAAAGTTCTGCGTTTTAATGCGCTGGTTTTCACGTGACAAACAATTAAGTCATTGCTTACGTCATATAGCTTGCGATGTATGACGTCAAACGTTCTCACCTTGTTTTAGATGCTTATTATTGTTATATGTACATGTGCATATTATGGGTTTATATCGGGGGTGTGCACGGTTTGGGACAATGGCAATTTTGTTGTAATTAACATTTCATTAAAATTACTGTTCAGTTTGTCTTCGTGACGTATATTTACCAAGTGACGTCATGTAACGTGGCGCTTCCAACGGATGAAATATACGCGGGGAATTAATGTAACAGCTGTGTTTTATCGTAGAATAACATACAGCTGTCTCCCTTCTTTGTGTATATGAAAGACTGCAGAGGTCGTGTTAGAATAATATTTCTAATGATTCACGCCTTTTTACTCCAGTTTGCACGAGAACTCCAATACGACGTTACGTCATCCAAGACGACGTTACGTCATACAAACAAAACAAGTGGAACCGGAACTCTTCGTTAATTTCCGTAAGCGTTATTTCCTACTGTAGTGGCGGAATCTGATGACGACGTCCGTAAAACAATCGGAACGTCATTTGGCATTCCTGCCACTGACGGAAAAGGCCGAGCAATGTTCCGTACTGGGAAATATCTCCCCACTCTGGGAAATATCTCCCCACTGGGAAATTTTTCCCAGTAAAGCAAACGAGTAGATATAGCTTTTCTATTCCCAGTATTTCCTATACAAATCACAGACAAATATGTAATATAAATGAATATTATGTTGTCGATCTCTTTTGTTGGTGGGGGAGGTACATTTTCCCTTGAACGACAGTTGATTATTTCTTTGGTCTATATTAACTGGGGCCCTCAGATGATTGACTATTAAAAACCTATTCGTCGGCTTGGGCGACTATTGCAATACCTTAATTTGCGGCGTATCATCCGACAAATTTACACTATTTTAATATTTCAGTCAAAACAATAACGTGTAGACAGGTTGATATCATTTTAGCACATAATTGATTACCCTCACTATCTATGAACTCTCTAAATAATAAGTTACGTATACCCTGGTATAATAAAATCACTGTAACATGAAAGGGTTAACATACGACACACGGGAACACAGAAAGTTGTGTTGTTCATAAAACTCGCGTCGTCCCATTCGTTTTTCTACAGATAATAGTTAAAAGAAACTCGAAGTTGTATTACCTTTCATGTAATTATAGGAAACAGGCTGAAATACAACAAGATTCTGCATTAATTAATCGAGGTGCTAATTTTATAAATACTGAAGGTTGTATCTCTTTAAGATAAAACAAGTCGCACAACGCTGTTATACCCATGGATCTGCAACATGGCAATAACTTCGTTTGGTTACTAGTTTAAAATGATTTAATTAGTACAGATAACCCTTCAATCAACATCACCTATTTCAAACTCATCTGCAGATAGCAAAATTCTGCGATATACACCTACTCCGAGATTTGTACGAATAATATACGCCACTGGAATTTGTACGTATAATATACGCCACTGGAATTTGTAATAATATACGCCACTGGAATTTGTACGTATAATATACGCCACTGGAATTTGTAATAATATACGCCACTGGAATTTGTACGAATAATATACGCCATTGGAAACAATAGCGTTAGCTTTACTATGCAACGACTTTCATCGACATTAGTTGTGTAATGCTTCCTGTCTTGGATGTGTTTGTCACATTTCAAAGACGCTTGGGACAGAGTTTCTTCAATAAATAGGATATGCATAAAACAAAACATGCATGCTTTTTGCAGTAAAGGGAGTTATTGACATTGGTGTCGGGCTATCAAAAAAATAAATAAAAACAAATTATAAAAACTTTTAGAATCACTTAATTGGAACGATAATAGTTTGACAATTTGTCAACTGCTTTTGCGATAGAGTTTGTTATACTATTTGCATGGGTTAATGCAATTGATAATATGCAGAAGCAGTTTGCTTTAAAGGGGTTGATGCACTATTTTCAAACACGATTTATTTAAAAGAGCTCTGAAAACAAAACTTGATAAAACCTGAAAGAATTATCAAATGTCATGAAAAATAAAGGAGATGTGATCTATTGAACATTTTTAAAGAATATAAATGGAGGCGGCCATCTTTGAACGATGTAGTCATCGCGCCTTTTTACCATATATGGTATATTGACAAAATGTATTTTAAAGCAAAGAAAATCAATGCAATTTGATTAAAAATAAATATACAGATGTAAAATGTATCAATTGTATGATTACGTTTCATTTGCAGTGACTTTCTTTGCTTTAAAAGGCATTTTGTCAATATGCCATATATGGTAGAAAGACGCGATGACGTCATTGTTCAAAGATGGCCGCTTTCATTTGTGTTTCTTTGCAAATTTTCAATTTGCATTTTGATAATTATTTCTTTGAATAAAAGGCAAGATATGACATCACAAACATAAAAGGGTTGACAATACATCATTGCTAAACCTGGTTTAAACACCCAGCGGCCTTTTTTGCCACTGAACGTTCCAAGGCGGTAGCCAAATCAACGCATTTGTGTTTCTGATGACACATGTCTTTACTTATTAACGTTGTAATTGTTTGTTTTAATGCTATTTTTTTTATTTATTTTTTTGGACTGTGTTCTTTGCAAGCTTCATTTCCTGTTTGACTTATATACATGCAAGCATCTTCATGATGTGTCAACATAAGTCAAATCCAAGTCAATAAAAGGACAATCTAAAACACCATAATTATACTTAATTATAATTATACTGAATTGAACATGATTCCGCGGCCATGTCCGACGATAGTAGACTATAATACAGTATTAGTATTAGTTTAACTTGGAATCGCTGCGGTACGAACAAATATAATCAGAAGTGAAAATCAATCCAACATGTTTAATTAGTGCAAATACGGCGAAATGGTCCGTAAAGGTAGATAAACAAATCTATCATGTGAAATAATATAACGCAAAACACAACGACTTTGTCTGCAACAGAAACAAGACATCGTAAAATCACAGACTTTGTCTGCAACAGACCACAATAAGGAAATGCTTGTGTCCCTGACGGAAATATTCAGAACTTCTCGTAGTTGGCAAGATTTATGCTATTATTCACCATATTTCTGAATACATTCCTAAGCCTAAGACGGAGCTGAAATTGGACGTATATAGTGGAACGCATCGCAACATGTTATTTATTATTAGACCTTAATAGGAAAGCTACCCATTCAATGCCTTACTTGAAACATATTCCCTGTGTGGTGTTATCGTTATTTATAACAATGATTAAGAATTTTTAAGACGGTGAATGAACTGGTGAGGGACAGAAGATTTTTTTTTTATTGTTTTCAATGAAGGTTCATCAACAGTCAATGCTCGTTTGCTCAATCCATTTGCATACCTTGCTAGTAAAATATTATGATGTTTAATACATATATTGTAAAATAATAATCTGCAATAAAGTGTTATTAAAGAAATGTAGCCTCACAGCCAAACAGTCATTATTCAGGAAAACTTGGAAAAATGGCGAAAAATAATTATCAGAATCGGATGATAAACAAAGACGATATGACCATTTGAAGGTTGTTCTAAATCGGATATGGCAGCCGCCATTTTGAGAACTATGACGTCATATATCTAAATTACTATGTATGGCATATTGATAAATATCATTTAAAACAAAGGAAATCACGGCAAATGAATGAAAAAATGCTGCAGTATTAGCCTTAAACTTTTTTTATCATACAGTTGCTGCAATTTATTTTCTATAAATCAGTAAATTATCCTATTCATGACTAGTCAATACAATTTATGGTCATTCAGCTGTGATGTCATCATGACTTCCATTTTAGAATAACCTTCTAATGGTCAAACCTTCTTTTTTTATCATCCGATTTTGATAATTCTTTCACCTTTCTCCAAGTTTCATAAAACTCTCAAAAATAATGTGTTTGGCTGTGTGGCTACATTTCCTTTAAAATAAAGCTCTTATTCTCAAACTGATGAATTATTTTGGTTTGTGCTTGTCTTACACAGTTGTTTAGTACCGGCACATTTACACTGATTTAACAGCGTTATCGTGGTATATTCCGATTTTTTCACATCCACTAATTGTCCCGATGGAAGATATATTGCACGATATTGAATTATATTACATATATATTACAGTTATTCTTTAATGTTGGTGTTTACCGAGATTTATGGTGAACAGTATAGTGATAGTTCATCCTGGAAGTATTCCCTGATGCGAGCATTTTCCCAGATAGATCTTAAGATTTATTTGAAATACTTTAAAGCCATAAAGATTGTTTAGTATATTTATACTGAGCAATTTTTATGGCTTTAAAGTATTTTCAAATTTGTTTCACTTACGTTCATACATATGAACAGCAAAACAGCAAAAGCAACAGCGTTACAAAATACGTTTTTAATATCAATGGCAACAAATCATCAACTATAATTTAAATATGTATACAACAGAAAGTAGAACACCACTTAAGCCGATGCTTTTGTTTATATGTGTTAATGTATACTCTGCCCATAGGCTCTAGAAAATAGAAATACAGTCCTGCATATAACAAAATACAAGTACCGAAAATTGTACACGCTAATCAAAAGCATTATTAGATATACGTAGATATATGATGGACTATATAGGACAATAAGGTCTACTCTTCAGAGAAATGAAGTTGTTTCGATAGTGTTTATCTGTCTTTGGTAAAACAGCAATAATTGTTTCAAAAAATGCATAATAAAAACGAAACAATTACAAGGATAAATAAGAGTCAAAGTTTGTGAAATGGTCAACAATAGAGTTATTGCTTGGAACGGTCAGTGGCAAAAAGGCCACTGGGTGTTTCAACACCAAACCGCACATTTATTGTCAAACCAATAAAACGGGACAGTGTAAATCTTACACTATTGTCATCCCAATAAAACGGACCTGTGTTAAGCTTACCCTATTGTCATCCCAATAAAACGGGACAGTGTAAATCTTACTCTATTGTCATCTCAATAAAACGGGACAGTGTAACTCTTACCCTATTGTCATACCAATAAAATGGGACAGTGTAACTCTTACTCTATTGTCATCCCAATAAAACGGGACAGTGTAACTCTTACTCTATTGTCATCCCAATAAAATGGGACAGTGTAAATCTTACCCTATTGTCATCCCAATAAAATGGGACAGTGTTAAGCTTACCCTATTGTCATCTCAATAAAACGGGACAGTGTTAAGCTTACCCTATTGTCATCTCAATAAAACGGGACAGTGTAACTCTTACCCTATTGTCATACCAATAAAATGGGACAGTGTAAATCTTACTCTATTGTCATCTCAATAAAACGGGACAGTGTAAATCTTACCCTATTGTCATCCCAATAAAATGGGACAGTGTTAAGCTTACCCTATTGTCATCTCAATAAAACGGGACAGTGTTAAGCTTACCCTATTGTCATCTCAATAAAACGGGACAGTGTAACTCTTACCCTATTGTCATCTCAATAAAACGGGACAGTGTAAATCTTACCCTATTGTCATATCATTAAATCGAAAAAGTGCAAAGCTTACCCCGTTGTCATACCAGTAAAACCGGAAAGTGTAAATCTTACCCTATTGCCATACCAATAAAACGGGACAGTGTAAATCTTACCCTATTGCCATACCAATAAAACGGGACAGTGTAAATCTTACCCTATTGCCATCCCAATAAAACGGGACAGTGTAACTCTTACCCTATTGTTATATCAATAAAACTGGAAATTGTAAATCTTACCCTAGTGTCAACCCTATAAAGCGGGAAAGTGTAAATGTTACCCTATTGTCATACCATTAAATCGAAACAGTGCAAAGCTTACCCCGTTGTCATACCAATAAAACGGGAGAGTGTATGTCTTACCCTATTATCATACCAGTAAAACGGGATAGCGACAATTTTACCCTATTGTCATACAAATAAAACGGGATTGCGTAAATTTTACCCTATTATCATACCAATAAAACGGGACAGTGTAAATAAGGAAATCCCGCCATGCTATATCCCCTAACAAACGAGGCAGCATTCATAGGCCACTCAGTATTCGTTATTTGAGATCTCGGTAACAATCTCAGCAGGTATATTTCTATGTCATAAGTGAGTAAATATTAATTATCATGTTCCTCAATGTTTACCCTCCACTGTCAGGCTGAACCTGTCCGTCCATGTCAATGACGACTAATGCATAGCTACATAAGTTAACAACGTGGCGTTACTGATATGTATGGTTCCTTTTACTGACCGATACCGTATATTTATGAGGAAAGTGGGTATTTCAGCTTACATGGCTTCTGTTCCGCAAAATAATTTACCGTCTGTGAAATCTTCTTTAATTGAATTTCAGTATGTTATCCTTTCACAAATACGTCTTCATTGGGAAATAATTGTATTGGTATTGATTAGTCTGGGCTACATGTCAGCCGGTATTACCAGAATGTATTTCTGATGTCTACGAATTGCATGGAAAACAACTTTATTGGGGATATATTATATCTAAATGGATTGATTGTTTTTAATTTTTGCCATTGGCTTACTGTTATAGAGATATTTTACGATTATTATAAATAAAGCTAATTTATAGAAATGTCAGCCATTGAAAAAACATTTTGCTTGTATTGTGACAGTACTCGTTATTTAAGATCTCGGTAACAATCTCGGCAGGTATATTTCTGTTTCATAAGTGGGTAAATATTACTTGTCATGTTCCTCAATGTTTACGCATATAATAAGAGTAGGGCAGGTTCCCGGATTCCTATCTATCCTTCCCCTCTCTCTGGGGCGGCTCTAAATAACCTATACTGTGTTGATGAGCCGTTAAACAACATTCAATTCAATGTTTACGCTCCACTGTCAGACTGAACCTGTCCATCCATGTCAAGGGCGACTATTGCATAGCTACATGCAGGTAGCGCCGTGGTGTAATGGTTAGCATCACGGCTTAGTAACCCAGGGATCGTGCGTTCAATCCCAGCCAGGACCGAATTTGGGTTAATTAACGAAATATTTCATAAAAGTATTTCCTACCTTACCAGGCCTTCGGATGAGACTTTAAACCGAGGTCTGCTCGCTAAAATGCTTCGTGCAATACAGCGAGGATAAATAAACGCTTATACACACACGCATAGCTACATAAGTTACCGATATGTATGGCTCCTTTTACTGATCGATACCGTGTGGGTATTTCAGCTGTCATGCCTTCTGTTCCGCAAAAAATAATTTACCGTCTGTGAAATCTTCTTTAATTGAATTTCAGTATATTATCCTTACACAAATAGGACAAATATGTCTTAATTGGGAAATAATTGTATTGGTATTGATGAGTCTGGGCTACATGGCAGCCGGTATTACCAGAATGTATTTCTGATGTTTACGAATTGTGGGCAAAACAACTTTATTGGGGATATACATGATGTCTAAATGGATTGATTGTTTTTTAATTTTCGCCATTGGCTTACTGTTATAGAGATATTTTACGATTTATATTAAAAAAATCTAATTATTGAAATGTCAGCCATTGAAAAAAGTGTTTTGAATTGTGACCATTCTCGCCCTCGATCGATACTATTATCATCTCTCGTGTTTGGCGCTTGGAATTATGGGGGAAAAAGTAGTCCGGTCAGGTGATTTGCACATATATAGCTAGGGACCAAAACCCAGGTTTTAGGATCCAATCTAGACACGCCGGACAAAAACACCAAACTTTTCTGAAATGTGTGTTTTATATTTCTATGTATTTTTAAAAGGGTCCCAAAAGATTCGTGAATCCCTAAATGTATTAGGATTATATGCACACCGAATTACCGCACCGCGGATGAAGTCCTAAAAAATCAGGAGGGCACGAAATAACGTCAATATGAATTGTGACTACAATAACTACATGTATGGCTCCTTTCGCTCTCCGATAAAGTAAATTTACGAGGAAAGTGGGTATTTCAGCTTTCATGGCTTTTGTTCCGCAAAATAATTTACCGTCTTAGAAATAGTCTTTAATTGAATTTCAGTATGTTATGCTGACAAAAATGTCTTAATGTCAGTCGTTATTTTCAGACTGTATTTCTGATGTCTACGAATTGCATGCAAAACAACTTTATTGGGAATATGTCCAAAGGGATTGATTAAAAAAAAGAATGTGTTTTTTTCGTTGTTGACTTACTGCTGTAAAACATTTTACGATTTATATATATAAAAAAGACTAACTTATATAAATGCCACCCATTTAACATTTTTCTTTTCTTTATTTTTTCTTATATTTTTTCATTTTATATTTTCTTGTGACAACAGTAAGAACATATAGCTGTAATCCTAACCATATAGGTGAATGCTTGTATAGTAAAACATCATCATGGACATTTTCAAGGTAGCTAATAATTTACTTTAATTATCAAGCTTGTATATGTTCGTTATTATATTATATGTAGTGGTGCCTAATTAATATACATATGCTTGGTTTCCATCTATGTTTCTATGTATATGTTGGCTATTATAATATATATTGTGGCGATCTCATTAAAAGAATACATATAAAGCACAATAAACACTCTTAACAGTTTCAATGTAAGACTAGACAGTATACATTTGTTTATTTCTTTTTTTTGCATAGCACTATAAAATGATAAAATTTCCAAAATATATAATTTTATTTTTATAAATTCGTGTGTGTATCATGAAGAAAAAGAAGATAAAAGCCGAAAGCGTTCGGTATATGTTTCTTTTTCAGCACTGTTTGGTTGATAATCGTCTCACATATATTTACATATGTAAGGCTTCTGTTATATGCATCGTCGTCTGGTTAATATACAGATTTAGTTAAAATCACTGTAAGGTGTATGTGTATAATTGTATATAATTTTGTCTGGTAATATACATAGAAGTTTGAGTTAAGTTAATTACGTACAATGTTATACGTGTACTTAACAAACTACTTTCAGCATTTTAGTTTTGCCTGGAGCAAAGTTCATAAAAAAGGTTGTATGGCTTGTGTTCTGTAATACGAGTAACTGTCTAACGAAGCACTTGTGTAAAATGAGCAACGTATTATATACGGCGCCTATATATATATTCATTAAGTCACATCGCGGCGGAATCCTAACTTTCTTTGTGTTTTAATAGTGTAAAAAGCGCCACCGTGGTCGAGAGAGTGAACCTGTTTGAAACCTTCTAGCCTCTCGAATCCCACTGGGAGCGAGAAAGTATCGATTCTTACGGAAGACGGGAATTGTACTATACTAGTTTTACACAGGAACAAGTGAGTGGTCTGCTTCCACCACTAATATAGACCGTCATACATAGCCTAAATTGTGCTGAAAAATGACACCAAACAAACATACAAACACACACAAACAAACTAACCAACCAACAAACAAAAACAAATAAACAAACAAAACAAACACACATACAAACAAACAAACAAAAACACCTTTTGTAAATACATTACTTTTTAACGTGGAGTGCCTGGTCCAGTGGTAGAGCGTCGGACTTCAGATCGAGATCTCGTGGGTTCGATCCTCGCCGTGGCCATGTTATTTATCCTCGAGCAAGATAAATAATGAACATTGATCAGTACTGGTTCTACACAGGAAGCCACAGAGAGTGATTAATATAAATTGCAAGAACTTGCTTCGCAATCGATGTGAAAAAAACATGTTTAAATCAAACTTAGTTTCTTCTAATAACTTCAAACCAGGACACCTTTCAAAATCTATATTGAAAATATAAACATTTTACTTGTACATTTCATTTATTTGAATGTGCTAGGCTCTCGTTTGATGCAGCTGTTATTTATTTCAATGTGCTAGGCTCTCGTTTGATGCAGCTGTTATTTATTTGAATGTGCTAGGCTCTCGTTTGATGCAGCTGTTATTTATTTCAATGTGCTAGGCTCTCGTTTGATGCAGCTGTTATTTATTTGAATGTGCTAGGCTCTCGTTTGATGCAGCTGTTATTTATTTGAATGTGCTAGGCTCTCGTTTGATGCAGCTGTTAGAGAGGTTTAAATTAAATGATGAAACAAGGAACTATATATAGCGGTGCGGCCTTGAATTTATTCAGACCAAAATAAATTACACATCCGAGCCGAGCAGATCTGCATAAAGCAGACCTAATACTAAATAGAGGGTCCTGTAAAGGTCTTTAAATTGCAAATATATAAATGATAGCATCCAATGTAAGTGAGATACGGTTTAAATATTTAAAAAAACACTCTATATATGTATTACCCATCTAGCGGTGCGGCCTTGAATTTATTTAGACGAAATAAATTACATGATTTGCATAAAGCAGACCTAATACTAAATAGAGGGTCCTGTAAATGTCTTTAAATTGCAAATATTTAAATGATAAAACTAAACATACCCTTTTACACACTTACATGGATTAGTTTCCTGCATTAAGAGACTATGACTGACATTCACTATGGTTTTAAAGTAGAACGGTTATCAAGCCGGTGCTAGGGAGCGTGGGAGGTTTTGCATCTTTACATTACCTCGCATGGACAGACTCAATAAAACCGAGTCTGATACTTGTTGTGTTTGTTGCTTTCCAGGGATCCACTTTTCAGTATTTATTATATTACCTCTCATAAAACAACGCAATAAAACCGAGTGTGCTACTTTTTTCTCTCTTGTTTAGACTAATTTAGATGGTTATAAACAAACCTACAGACCAATGGTACAGACGTTTATAATGTCTGGTGGCTACGATTACTAATTGACCACCACTTAAAATCCGTTTCCATTTATATGGTTGAGTGTACATAATTTATCGCCGGTTCTGTGTTCCTATTTTTGAATGAGATGGAAAGCCATCCTTTTTTAATTCGAAAAAACAACGCTGCTAATTATGTGGATAACTGACTGAAGCTGATAGTACTGCTGGTCGCTGGGCGTTTAGAATAGGTTCTAGGGTGCCCCAAACCTCACTCTTACCTTATTTTCATCCCCTTTAAACGGGACAGTGGTTTGCCAGTTAAATCCACTAATATAAAATAACCATCAGCGCATTTCTGGTTTATTTCATCCGTTCATTGCTCAATAAAATGGTTTACAATCTTAATTTAAATTACTCTGTCTGTCCCGCATCATCGCCGAGCAAGGATAATAAACGAGTCCTAATTTCGGAAAAAGTATTGTTTTATTTCCCATAAATTTAGTTTATATAGGAGTTATATTGTATAGGTTTTCCTCTTTCTATTAAATCTCCAAGCTTTTATTATATTAACATACGTAATAAAAACGGAATTAATTAACAACACATTTACAATCGATTTGTATATTGCTTGTCTTACTCTTGTTGATATTGCATGGTTTATAATAGTAGGAATATAAGAATCTTGGAATTAAAAGAAAACATTTCCCATAATGACCAATGTAATCGAATTGTATTTCAATTATTATTTGGCAGCAGCATTTCATAAGTCACAATTGAATTTGACAACGCTACAGACAAAATAAGTTATAACCTAATATAACAGGCTACCTTGTTTAAATATGAATGTAGCCTGGCGGGGATTTCTTTATATACAGTGTACCGTTTTAATGGGGTGAACATAGGCAAATGGTTGTTTTGTGCACTCAAACATCTGGTATAAACCCCCAGCGTCCTTTTTGTAACTGAGCGCAAGGCGGTATCTCTATTGAAACGCTCCCCGCCGAGCATTATGCGCATCTTACATCCGCTTAAAGCTCACTAAGAGCTTTATGCGTACCCTTTTACCGCATAAAGCTCCCCTGTAGCTTTATGCGGAAGACATGTACTTATGATTTTGAGCTAGTCGACAAACGTTCCGCATAAAGCTCCCTAACTAGATGATGATCAACATCATCGTAATAAACAAGCAAAATATAATCATCATCATCATCATCATCAAAAGCAGCAGCAGCAGTAGCAGTCAGTCTTCTTTATCATCATCATCATCATAATGCTGATATAGCATTTGCATATAGCATTAGCCTGGTTCATCATCATCATCATCGTCATCATCATCATCATCGAAAGCAGCAGCAGCAGCAGCTGAAAAATAGAAGAAGAAGAAGAAGAAGAAGAAGAAGAAGAAGAAGAAGAAGAAGAAGAAGAAGAAAGAGAAGAAGAAGAAGAAGAAGAAGAAGAAGAAGAAGAAGAAGAAGAAGAAGAAGAAGAAGAAGAAGAAGAAGAAGAAGAAGAAGAAGAAGAAAGAGAAGAAGAAAGAGAAGAAAGAGAAGAAGAAGACGAGGAAGAAAAGAAGAAGAAGAAGAAGAAGAAGAAGAAGAAGAAGAAGAAGTTGGTGGTGATGATGATGATGATGATGATGATGATGATGATGATGATGATGATGATGATGATGAGATGATGCTGTTTATGATGATGAAGATGATAAAGAAGTCTGATTGCTACAGCTGCTGCTGCTTTTGATGATGATGATGATGATTATATTTTGCTTGTTTATTACGATGATGTTGATCATCATCTAGTATTATTATTATTTATTATTATTATTATTATTATTATTATTATTATTTTTATTGATTTATTGTTCTTACTATTATTTTTATCTTGTTCTTGTTCTAATGTCTGTATATTTTATGTCCCCCAACTAAATTCCATTAAGCCCTATGTTTATTTCGCTCTTCGGGGCATAGAATTTTATTAGATACTGGGACCATACGCCGCACGACATATGTGAACTCCAGGTCCACAGCCATATGCATGCCATCTTCGGAATGGTTAACATTATGTACTATTGATTTTATGTATATTGAGTTCTGCTCAATCCGGGGCTAGAGGGCGTGAGCGGTAGCTCGTATTTTTCACTACCTTTCATAAACAATCTCAATCAAACCGAGACTACAATATTTCGTATGTATCGTGTTCGGCTGTTTCCAAAGTTCCACTATCATACTCTTTCTTATTCAAGCTGGGGAGCTTCATGCGGATTGAGTCCTCTCCTTATAAAGCTCCCCACGGAGCGTTATTCGGAGGGAGCGTTATGCGGTGCTACAACCGACGTATAACGCTCCCCGGGAGCATTATTCGGAGGGAGCGTTATGCGGCGCTACAACTGACGTATAACGCTCCCCGGGGGAGCGTTATTCGGAGGGAGCATTATGGGGTGCTACAAGGCACTCTATAAGCCTACGATAGATCGGTCAGCACTGCATTGGGGATCAGGTCAGGTTAATCCTGTGATTAGCCAGATTGCGGACTACAAAATCCATCGGTATTGGAAGTTACCATTCGTAACATCTAGGTCATTCCTACCGGTGAAACAGTAGCAATATTTACTAAAAGGAAAAAGAAACGCATATTCAAAAGATCGCCAATACTACACTATTATACACACCTAATTCCACGTAATATTCCAGATATATATCAACATGTTTTGTACAAAAAGCGGCTATAGCTAATTACAGAAAGGACAGCTCTGTCATGTAGTAGACATTTAAATCAAAGTATACTTTGTTACACGAAATTCATAAATGTTGAAGTTTCGCTTGAAAAAGTCAAGCCATTTCAGTAGTGTGTTTAATGTTAATAGATTGCAACGTTTAAAGCCTAAGTTTGCTCACCTGATTAAGCCAAATGCGCATTCTGTCGATAATAAAACTTTAAAGTTGTAACCATTAGTGTGTTCTGTGCTGCTTAAACCTTTTTTCCGAAAGGACAGGCCTAGTATCGCCCTGTACCATTCGATTAGCAGTAGCATATTAAACATACAATATATAGCGGAAATATCAATTATGCGTTTTTTTCCTTTCAGTATACATGAAATACCCTCGAACAATTGTAAAATAATAATATTGCGGCTATACATTACTGATAGACATACAATTGCATGAGTAAATGGTATTTTAAACTTCGTGTCTGGTGGGGCGCTGTGGCCTAGTGGTAGAGCATTGGATCCATGATCAAAAAGTCATGTGTTGGATCCCCGCCATGACAATATGCCCCGGAGCAAGACACTTTATCTGCATTGATTAGTACTGGTTCTACCCAGGAAGACATCGAAAGTGATTAAAATAAGTTCAGAGAGCTTTCGTTACAATCGATGTAAACTAAATACGTTTAAACGAACTTCGTGTCGGACGATGAGGCCCCTTTTCCAGTAGTAAACATACTAAAACATAGATCGATTTTTCATTATTTGTATGTTGGTTTTATTTTTGTTCTAATAACACTAACTGACCATCAACACCGTCAACACCGTTGTGTATTTAGTGTAGCTAAACTGTTTGTGTGTATTTTCTTCTTTTTAAAGTAAGAATAAAACATATGTTAATATTTAATCTTAACAGAGATGATATAGACTTTGTGTCGAGCATTAATGAATAATATAACCGTCAAATTTGCATTAAATCACTATATGTATCCAGGCGTTATTTGAAACAACTGATGAGAAACGTATGTTTCGTTAAAAATGTAAGCTAACTTTTTAACTCTTGTGTTAACATAAACATGACCAGTGCTATAAATACACCAGTTGAATCCGCACGCTACCTGTTGTATGCTTAGCGTCAACGCAGCGTATATAAGGTATACATCGTAAGTAGTACACTGCGGTATTGAACATACTATTCGACATAGTATGTACAGTTTAATTCTGTTCTATTATTCGTAATTATCTAAGTTGTAACGTCTGCGAATACTTTGTCAACAGTTTCACATAACGCTTTAGTAACCATACTCGGCCTTTAAAATTACAGTAAACTGAACTATCCAGTATACGTTAAATAATATTCAATATAACGATGTCATTCTAGGAAAAAAACTGTAATCGGACCATAATTAATAACCTAGGCTAAACAGTCGTTGTGTATGTTTGCAGTAAATCAGCAAGCTTTTCATCTTTTAATGACCAAGTAGCGTTGGGAAATGCATACTTCAGAGCTAGTGTCGAAATACGTACAAGCACCAAAAATGGGTAATGTTTATCCGCCCTCAAAAGGCATGGCTTGATACAACTATTCCGCTATTCCCGAAGTTGATTTAAAACGAACGATGATATTGGTCGAATTTATCTGAACATGAATATTAATATCTGACATGACCTCAAATGCAGTGCTGTCAGATCCATTGTTTTCTTTTGGAACACAGTTAAAGAACTTTAAGTTTAAATTCGCGTATTTTAAATCAACTTGTTAGGATTACACTTTATTTAAGGTTTATGTTTAACTAGTTAAGAAACTTAATGTGGAAGAGCATTGTGTGTTTTTATTTTTAATATTAGATATGTGTTGTTATAAAACAGTGTACTTACTTTTAAAAGTAGAAGGCGCCGAAGGAAGCACGTAACCATTAAGTTATTGACTCCGGCAAATATGCATTGCTCCGATAAACTCTATTGTATGTTATAAGATGAGTTAAACTTGGAATATAATAACATCTTTGTTAAAAAGAAAACATATCGAATCACTAAAAAGCAACAGTATAACTTATTATGCATGTATAAGATAGGATTTAATCCCATAGGGCATTGTAAAATAACATATATTTGTGTCTGGTAATAAAACAAAAAGTTTGTAAGAGATAGAACAATAAAAAAACGAGTCTGTCAATATTAATCACGTTTTAGGACTACGTACTAAATGAATTAGATATTCATAGAATCTTCACAAATATTCACTATACTTGTTCCTTTTTCTAATATTCAACAAATACCCAGAGGAGCCAACCACAGTCGATAAACAAGTTTTTTATTGTGCAATTTACTGGAGGAGATAACTTCCATACCTAAATCCCTGTCTGGCATGATCGGCATAATACATTTGAAGAGTAATGCTTCACGCAAGAACGACGAATTGTATGTCGTATGGTAGATAGATTCCTGATTGTGTAATATCGCGTAGGAAAATGGAACGGGCATTTAGTGTTACCATTGTCTGTGCGTACGACCCGTCCGACTGTCGGCACGTATGTACAAAACAGGTTTTAAGTGTTTAGCTATGTACATTCTTCAGACAACTAAAGCCGTAGGGATTTAAACGTGCACACATGTTTACAGCTACATCACAGCAGTATATTTCTACCAAAAGTAGGTAAATATGAAAGCCATTTACATGCGTTTCACAATTCGTTGGTTTACAATAAATGTTAACATTAGGACTCTGATGAAGTACTAATTGCACAAATACAAAAAGCCATACAAGTAAAAGTAGGTATAAAAGTCGAACAGAACATGTAACATTCACAGAACACAGTCAACCAAAAAATGCATTCAAAATGATAATACGATTACCTCTGTTGGTCAAGACAGTGCTCAAGAACAAGGACCTGACGAAGTTTGAAAATAATTTCACCATAGAAGTCAGGTTGTGACAGTCCTTGTCCCAGAAGAGTTCTTACATTACTTTCCATAGTTCTATTTAAAAAAAAGTAGATCAAATTAACAATAAAACAGTTTTGCTAAGTTTTGTTAGAAGTTTATGGTAACGGTAGCCTTGATGCAGAATATTTTTCATAGTATTAACATTGTAGTACCTTTGACGCATAGGATCAAAGTCTACACATTCCAACAATATGTTTTAGTGGTTAACGGTGCAAACCAGGGTATACATCTGGTAATTGCTCACCTTGCAAAACAGATGAGAATGAGTATAATGGGTATACCCTATCATTGCACCGGGCTAGGACAACTTCTTCTCGACGAATGGAACTACTAGAAGAACCACTCTTCGAGTAACGGTTTAATTGAATGGAGGTTATTGTTAACTGACAAATCCCAAGCGGCTTGCCAAGAGTTACGAACATATGTGTTAATACAACTTTTAAAATCAGTATAAGGTAATTTGGCATTAGATATATGCAAACCAAATGCTGCTTTAGCAGCACTATCAGCTCTATCATTACCACGTATTCCTATATGGTTTGAAAGCCAGCAGAAAATAATATCATTATCAACTATAAGAAAATTGTACTTTTTTAAACGTTGAAGCACAACAGGGTTATAATGTTTCATATTACCAAGTGCTTGAAGAGATGAAAGGGAATCAGAAGAGATTACAAAATGGTCATCACCAGATTCCCCTGAATATAATTTAAGGCAAGTTCCATTGCCTTACGTTCAGCTGGAAAGATAGAGGCATTGTCAGGCAGGCGGCTCTTTATGCTGTGTTTGTAAACAAAAAAGCTGCTGCAGCTACCTTATCTCCATCTTTAGAACCATCTGTGTATATATGTTAAAAGTTACAGTATTTCGATTTAATTTCATTAAAATTGCTTTGAAATATAGCAGGATCTGTACTGGATTTGTTACAAAGATCAAAAATAATTGTTTGTGTTCCAAAGTTCACGGTGGAATTTGTGGTACTTTGTACTTGGCAATCAAATTTAGGTCGATTTCAGTGTTTAATACGAAGAACAAATGGTCGAATGACCTTCGGTTTTCGATCAAAAAGAGGTTCATAACTAGGATTAAAAACGGTATCGAAAGTTGGGTTTGAAGGGTTAGATTGTAATTTAATGGCATATTGAAGCGCTAATTGTCCCGTATATGAGACAGTGATGGTTCATTAGCTTCAACATATAGACTTTGGTGATGTACGAGGCATCTAAGGCGAGTCGTAATCCTTGATTATGTATGGGATCGAGAATCTGCAAGTATGACTTGCGAGTCGATCCATATACTATTGAGCCGTAGTCCAGCTTGGATCTGATAAGAGATCTTTAAAGTTGTAAAAGTGCTTTACGATCTGCTCCCCAATTAGTGTTTGCAACAACTTTAAGTGAATTAAGGGCTTTAAGGCACTTGGCCTTCAAGTATTTAAGCTGTGGTTAAGTTTCGGTCGAAAATAAGACTAAGGAATTTTGTCTCATCCATTACTGGTATTGGTAACCCATCCAGTGTTAGATGAGGGTGTTCAACTCGACTAAAAGTTCTAGAAAAACGAATAAGTTGAGAAACATATAATACATAAACAGTTGCTCGAGGAACATCCCCTTTGAAATGAAGATAATTAACAACATCCAAAATGAAATTGAATCACTCTTGTTATATATTTTTTTTTATAATTTCCCCAATTTTAATCGCGATATGTAAATCGAAATATTAAGAAGCGACAATATCATAAATGTAAGATTCTCCGAGTTGATGTTATTTAAGTTAGATATTTTAATGTTCCATATACTTTTATTCAATGTTTCGATGACATCTGGATAGTTATTGCTATCCGTTAGAATAGAAGTTACTGTTATAGGAATAGAATATCCTGTCTCTTTGCAATTATCAGGATAGAATTTACCACTGATTACAGTTGATAAATTCGCCTTTTAGTATATACATTACTTAGAAGGTAATATACGGCCGTGGTGTGCCTTTTGTCGATGATGGCACCCCTAGCGCAACAAAAGACGCTCCACGGTCGTATATTTGACTTTTTTTATTACATACCTTACTATAAATTGAGAAGAAGACCAAGAACAACGTAATTTATTAATATTATTTATTTACAAAATAATTGGTTTCATCTTAGGCTACTTTTATGTTGTGCCTTATCTGCTAGGCATTTGCTGTAGTTTTCCATGCGCAGCTTTTTTGGGCGACTTCGCTTCTAAAACTATTGGATGGATTCTCCTAAAAATTTACTGGAATGTTGTTTTTGATGTCTAGTTCTATTTTTTTTTTTTTTTTTTTTCTTTATTTATTTATTTTTTTTGTATTTTTTTTTTTTTTTGTATTTTTTTTTTTATTTTTTTTTTTTATTGTCTTTATTAAAATAAAGGCCTATTATTAGATACATAACATAAGAAAATATAGCATTTTGTAAAAATTCCAACAAAATTACAAAATTTAAGCATAATGGTACGGTTCCAAAAACCAATATTAAATCTCAATATGCATGGTGACCTATACATTTAAATGAATATATTGTCTAAATATATGTTCAAATAAGTGCCTAGGAAGTTTAAACAAATTCTGTTATTAGAAACATAACAAAAAAGGAAAATATACCATTTCTATATAATTTCATACAAAACTTGGCCTTTTAGCATAGGGGTAGGGTTTCAAATTATTTTTCTAAACAAGCATGGGGACCTATCATTTTTATTGCATATTTTGTTTTTATATATGTTAAATTATGTGCTTAGAAAGTTTAAAAAAATTCTGTTATTGGGAACATACAAAAAAAAAAGGAAATTGTATCATTATGGGCTAATTTGTGCATAAATTGTGGTAATGGTCTCAACAGATTTTGTAAAAAAATATAGGTTTTACATAAAGATGAGCTTTAAATGTTATTGTAATTAAATGTTCTTTACTTTAATACAATTTTAGCAGAATTGTGCCCAATGAATAAATGATTAGACTTCAAAAATATCTTATTTAGCTATTTTATGGACTTGTTCAACTTTTTGGACAGATAGACATGACGGTGGCATTACAAATTATTTTTTAAAATTTTAACAAGCATGGAGACCTACCATTATTTTTAGACTTCAAAAATATCTTATTTAGCTATTTTATGGACTTGTTCAACTTTTTGGACAGATAGACATGACGGTGGCATTACAAATTATTTTTTAAAATTTTAACAAGCATGGAGACCTACCATTATTTTTGCCTTTTCTGTCTATATATATAACAGACTTACTGTACAAAAAGTTTAAAGAAAATATTTACTGGACAGTGAAAATTACAGCTGAGATTTCAACTCCACTATATAGATCTCAACTGTTATAACTTTGTGTTTCTTGATGGCGTTGACGTCGTATTGCATGCTGACGTTGACGTCTTCGCGTGAGGACAGTATGTTTGTACTGTGCTGATTTTCCATTATCCATAATGACACAGTGTGCCGATTATGGATGTTGAGAAATGAGTGATAAACATAGATTTTCTACTTAAATATGTTACTATTTATAATAAAAAAGTACGTAATACATATTTGTCAAGGTAAACATTACTGTAATGCGACTGTAAAAGCTATATATCTGTACTGTATGTGGTATCTTGCAAGGAAACTTATACCATTAGGTGGGAGGAATCTTCCATTCTTCAAAGAAGACAATCTAAGACCAGTAATTATAATTAAACAAACGGTCTTAATTCGCGATTTGCTGTTATATTGCTCTGATGTAAGAAACGGTTTCTAACCAGGTTTGTTCTAATGCTGAGCATTAGTTGAGCGTCATATAGTGTTATCTTGTGCGTTCGGTCTGTCCATACGAAAACAGTTACGCATACACGTGTTTGATACCAAACTTCGCACATGTCTACATCTATATAACAAAAGTATGTTTCTACCAAATGTATATCAATATGGTTGACCTTTATCTATATTTCTGACTTCCTTAATTTGCATTAAAATTCAACATTAAAGTTTCGGATTAAGATATTTACTCCGATACCACCAAGTATACAGCTTTCAAAGTTCATATATATTTACTTATAATTGACAGCAGTATGTTCATATCAAATGCATATTATTTGTGTATTATATTGACCTACGTTTTGCTCTTTCTTAACTTAATCGTTTTACATTTAGGTGTTTGATTAAGCCAATTACCCAGAAAGCAAACGCCATACAATTTGAAAATTTAATGACACATATATCTGCATGACAGGAACACGTTCCCAGTACCCTCAATAGGTCAATGTGAATAATCTCAAACTTTAAAAAAATACCTCATACACTCTTACATCTACATGACAGCCACATGTTCAAACCATAATTAGGTACATGTGATTGACAGTGACATTTTAGTCGTGCTGTTACTTTAGTCGATTTCTCACACTATAAAGTCCTACAGTATACACTAACATATTACATGACATATGTCCCCACAGAAATAATAAACAACAACAAAAATAAATATTTTCATAGCGCTTTAGTGATTGGGAATCCGTGTCGCATTCGCACACATTATATTTACAAAATTATTGACTTTTATAATCGTATCAAATATGACTCAGAAAGACGTGATCGAGGACTTGGATAAGCTTGAATGAGTTTGTACCTGATTGGCTTTGTTCGATACTAATACAGTATTAATTATACATATGTTTTGTGATGTTTGTTTGCCTTCCTGAAAATGCAACATAATGCTGATATTGATTTCAGTGTAGTTTTTGCGAGACGTCAAGGTTGAATAATAAAACAGGAGTTAATGAATCGAAATCGTTTCGCTTAAAAGTATAAGTTGTGGACAGCTTTATTTTATAAAAATTCCCACTCATATCACTCATTTCTTTTTAGAACCTTGAGCTGTTACAAGTTTTTGTTCCATGATCCAATATTGTACTACTACTTCAATGCGATTTTCTGCAGATATCTGCACCCATCCGTAACGTAGGTTGTTCACTAGAAATGTAGTTACAATGTTTGTTTGCAGCTATGCAGTAAAATCAAATGTTTGTTTTGTGTTTGTTAATGGATCAGTGCTGTTCTAAATAATTAAAATTGGTTCATTAACGAAGATGAAAGTGTCTTGATTCACAGGATGATTCAGTCAGTTGTTTACCATGTACATTTATGGTTTGCTTCGTTTAGATAAAAGGTATTGTGAAAGATAATTTATAGCCAAGTTAAATGAAATTGCTATCCGATTTTACGGTCTTGATCAAATGAGCTAAATATCGCAATCGATATTAATCGTATTCAACATTGCTCAGTCTGTTTTTATATTTAGACTGCTTTGTCATTTTGGGCGTTGAAGACAGGATAATAGCGAGGCTGTGCAAACATAAAAGCGACTTAAGCTAACATTTGGGCCTTATTGCCTTTGACTTCCCCACTTTTTATATTATGTCATGTCCTTTTCATTGATTTTTTAAATATGCTCAATTGTTTCGGTTTGTGGTGCAGTGCGTAACTACGGTGCCATTGCGTTTGATTGATTGCTGTGGTTTCTATATTTCTCATTTTGCTTATCAGGTTAGAGCATATAAATCATTTAAGCATGGAATCACAAGGGTCCTAACATCCATGATCAGAGGAAACATATATTGCGAATGTTTGATAAGGCTAACGTGGGTTGCTATATAGTAGCCATGCGAGTGTTATAAATACTGAAGGGTGATCCCTTGGAAGCAACAAACACAAACACAAGATACAAGTAGCAGGTTCGGTTTTATTGAGTCTGTTCATGAGATTCACCACGCTATAACTTTCGTTCCGCAACACAAAAATGTAAT